>JAQQSU010015991.1:0-11042 GCA_028627135.1 Pseudochirops cupreus
AGGTGAGTGGGACAGGTGGGGGAAATCTTTCTTTGTTTAAATTCGCGCCGAAACGGGACTCCGCCCCTCCTCCAATGAGAAGTCAGAGACCCTCTGACTTTACCTGCGTGGAATCCATACCCTCTCTCTCTTCCAATAGAACTTAAAAGAATGTACTTTTTATGACTCTCAGGGTTTTTAAAAAAGGGCACCTGGAGGTGCTCTCTCTCTTGCTCTCTCTTCTTCTTTTTCGGACATGTGGCAGGGAGAGGTCGGTATGTATTTTTTTTAAGAATAAAACTCCTGTCTACTCGAAGTTCTCTTCTACATTTCTTTGATTTGGGTAAGTGAGGTTTCTCACCCACACACTAGGTCCGGACTTTTAAGCCTGCCTGGCAGCCGTCCTCTGGACACTCTCCAGCTTGTCAATATACTCCCTTAAGCATGGCACCCAGAGCTGGATCGTTTTGTAGACCTGTCTGGTGAAGAATGCAGTGATGTTATTAACTCCATTCTTCCAGGCATTCTGCCTTTGTACTATAATTATGACAATGCAGCATGAGGTTTCTTGGTAGTCATAATATACCATGGAATCACTGAACTTGCAGAAAATAATAATTCCCAGGACATTTTCACAAGAACTGCTATTAATCCAGGTCTTGTACTTAGATTTTTTTTTTAACACTTTTAACATTAATTTTTTTTTTTTTTACATTTAGCCCTGTTTCATTTCATCAGCTTGGAGCAGTGGTTCTGGTTCTGCTGCATTTGGTGTCATAGGACCTGAGTCCATATCTTAACTCTTCCACTTACTACCTGTGTGACCTCTTGCCCCATTTTCCTGGACATTAAGATGACTGAGTTGAACTAGATGGCCTCTTAAGGTATCTTCCAGGTCTAAAAATATTAACTTCTTAGATTCAGTCCATTGTTCCAATGCTGTCCTTAGTATCCCCTAATGTATTAGCCATGAAAAAATCCAAGGATCCAAAGGTAACTAACTATAAGCTCTAGAAGTCAGTAATATGATTTCTAGGCCTGAGTTTTCACTGATACAAGGAATTCCTAGATGAGGAAAAGAACTGATAAAATGGGTCTAAAATGCAGATTGAAGCATAACTATTTTTACTTTATTTTTTCATGTTTTCGATCTGTTTCTTCTTTCACAGCATGACTGATATGGAAATATGTTTTACGTGATTGCACATGTATAACCTATAGCTAATTGCTTACCATCTTAGGGAGGGAAGAAGAGGGGGAGGGAAATGTGGAACTCAAATTTTTTTTAAATGAACATTAAAAATTGTCTTTACATATAATTGGAAAAATAAAATACTATTTCAAAGTAATAAAAAAAGTCTTAGAGAATTCTCTAGGGCCCTGAGAGGTTAAAGTAATTTGTCCAGAGTCACACAGTGTTTTTGAAAATTGTGATGTCTATGCAATCTTTCTTTCCTATCTCCTTACCTATTTTGAACTCTAGTTCCTTTGTAATTGTGTCTGTTTGACACTTTTCAGACTGAGGATAGTACTTCTTGATAAAGGAATTGAGTGAACACTCAATAGATGTGGTGGAAAGATGGCAAAATTTGAATTCTGGGCCTGGGTTCAAATCTTGACTCTGCCACTTACTCTTTGTCCTTTGGCAAGTCACTTAATGTTTCTGGGCCTCAGTTTCCTCACTTGTAATATGAAGGGATTGCATTAGATGACCTCCAAGGTCCCTTCCAGCTCCAAATCAATGATCCTATAAAATTTACTATTTTAAGTATCCTTTCATTAATCCGAGTTCCGCCTTCTTTGTGTCATTAACATTCCACTCACTGCTCCATCCTTGTTCTTCTGAACACACACAAAAAAACTATTTTCATTGTTCTTATCACTTTTGCAAATGTTGGCTGATCTTGAGCTTTATCCTTCCTGGCACCATTTTCAAAAGGCTGCACTATTTTGAAAATTTGCCCTTGATTATCCAGAGAGCAGGATGGTAAGCACACGAAAACATTTGAGATCAGTTCCCTAATTGGGTACACTTGGGCCCCACCTGATAGTCCTCCTTCATTCACAACCTCCCTCCTAACATGGAAGATAGATACCAAGAAGCAGTCTGAGGATTTAGCCTAGTCAAGAAGTACTTACCATATGCTAGACACTGTGCCAAGTCCTGGGGATACAAGAAAAGTGAAAGTAATTCCTGCCCTCAAGGAGCTCACAATCTAATGTGGAAGATCTCCTTCAAGGCTCAGCTCAGGCGCCTCCTTCTAGAAGCCTTTCCTGACTCCTCCACTCCTGCTTGCTAATATTTTCTCCCTTCTCGGATTACCTTGTTATACTTATCTGCCTCCGCATTTTATCTCCTCAGTAGAATGTAATGCAGGCAGGGATCTTACCACTTTTTTGTATCATCAGTGATATATACATAGCATACACTTAAAATTTATTGAATTGAATTTCTGTCCCATGTAATCAAAATTCAGCGTATTTCAGTGTTCTTGCATAACCTATTACTGGCTGAGTTATAAAATTAGAATGTGGCCTGTCAGTAATAGCTCGATAGTCAGCTGTAACTATAAGATCCTTAAGGGCAGAGACTGTTTAATTTTTTTTACCTGTATTCCTAGTTCCTGGCATACAGTAGGTGCTTATAAATGCTTGTTGATTGATAGCTTGGCCAACTGATGAAGATGATGGGGAAAAAAGGGAGGAGTGCTTTCTTCCTTCAGCATTTTTCTGCCTGTAACTATTCTGGGGCATCATGAATATAAATGTCCCGTGGGACATTCAGCCCGAGGGAAAATTCCTAGTAAGAGCCATGTTATTCTCTTTAAAAGCCCATTGCTCCCTCACCTCAATATTTGTTTCCTCATTGAGATCATTTGTAATTGCACCATAAGAATTTATTTTGATATCCATCATTTCCCTCTGAGCCACCTTCCCCTCTCTGAGTCTTTGCTCATGAGCTAATTTCTTTTATTTCTCTAAACTTTTTGAAATGTGGTTTTCTAAGTCCAAGATTCAGAACTGGTTTACTTCCTAGCAACGGCATCCTGGTAGCTTCCTTGGACCTCTGTTACCCTCCTACTCCAATTAAATTATCTTTAATTTTTCAATTTAATTTTTAAAAATTTTGATTTTTAAAAATGTTCTTTAAAGGTTGATTTGAGAGCACATTTCATGTTGCATATCTTGGCCACGTTTTGTGAAGTTTGTCCCAGCACCCAACTTGCTAGTTATGACTGCTTAGAAAGAACAGAAACCTTAGAATTGAATTGCTATTTCACTGAATGGTAGTTCTGAATGTTTTCAGAGAGAACAATCTCCCTGCCTCAAAGGAGGATGCTAAGGATCAATGATATACTAGTTCAAGACTTATTTAAATCCCACTAGACTAGTATTTGTTACTTTAAAAAAATTTCTTTTTAAATTTCATTTAATTTTTTTAAGGCAGTTGGGGTTAAGTGACTTGCCCAAGGTCACACAGCTAGTTTTGTGTTAAATGTCTGAGGTCAGATTTGAACTCAGGTCCTCCTGACTTCAAGGCTGGTGCTCCATTCACTGCACCACCTAGCCAACCACTTGTTATTATTATTATTTTTTTTTAGAATACATTATACCAAGAATGGGGTTCCCCACCCCTGCATTAGACCCTATGTGAATGTGACTTATTAATAACGATCATTTTTATCACAACAGATTGACTGATTGTTGATTCCATTCAACTAAGCAAACATTTGTTAAGTAGCTATTATTTTAACACTAGTATTTGACTATGAATCATCGAAAACTCAGGTCTCAGAAGAATCAAAATTACAGGAGATAAAAAAAAAGACAGCAGATGTAAACAGCTTGCAGAATTCATCTCTTTTTTTTTTTGACAGCTTGCAATGAACTTTGTTATTAGTTAAAATTAAATACTTTACTTTGAGCGGATTGCAATGTCTCCATGACTTCTCATCCTATATGCCACTTATTCCTGAATTTTATCCTGACTTACCCATTGAAGAGCTGGGTGCCTTTTTCTCATCCTCTTTGTATCTTGAAAATACCAGGGTGCCATTTGAGTGGCTCTCCTATTGCCTCTCATCTTCACTGTAACCAGTCTACTTCTTTCTCGTCATAAATATTCTCTATGATGTATTTCATTGATATGCATCTTATCATTGGTAAGTAGCTGCTGTAAAGTGTAAAGACTAGTATGGGCAATAAAATACACAATCAAGGGCAGGCATGATCAGAAAAGGAGCTGGGTCCATTATTTACAGAAGGTTAATAGATCAAGCAGTTATTAAGTGCCTTTTATAGGCCAGCCAATGTCCTACTTGCAGAGCATACAAATACAAAAGTGAGATGGTCCCTGCCTTCAAAGATGGGGATACACCATGTCTACATATATGTTAATATGGATTTTGGTAAGAGCTAGGGGGGTGGGGTGGGGGAAGGAGGGTAGATCTTGAACTGAGCCGTGAAGGAAGCCAAAGGTTCCAAGACACTGAGGAAGACAAACATTCTGGCCATGGGGGAGATGGGCATTATACATGGGGGACCAGATGGACAGCCCAAGTATTCACAGGTATCCAGGCAAAATTAAAAAATAGAAGGAAAGCATCTGGGGTATTGGACTGATCTTCCAACTCCATTATATTAGACTTAGAAGTTGTTATTGATGTCATTTATTTTTTTTCCATCATCAAATATTCTTCCTCCTCTTCCTCTCCCTCCCAGAGAGTCATCCCATATAACAAAGCATATTTCTAAAGACAAAAAAGAAAGAAAGAGAAAAAAGTCAGCAAAACTGATCAATACATTGAAGAAGTTGGAAAATATATGTAGTGTACCAAACTTGTAGATTTCTCACCTCTGCAAACGGGTAGCTACTCCTATCCCTTCTTTGGAGCCATGCATGTTCTTTCTAATTTTGCAACATTCATTTTTTACTTTTTTGTGGGTTGTATGTATATGTGTGTTTACGTTGTTGGTAGTCACTGTGTGCATTGTTGTCCTGGTCCTGCTTACTTCACTCTGCATCAATTCACGTAGATCTTCCCATGCTTCTCTGTGGTCATCATATTTATTTTTCATAGCACAGTAATACTGCATAACATTCACGTACCAGTTTGTTTTGCTGTTTCCCAACAGATGGGCGTCTGCTTTGTTTCTAATTTTTTACTATCCCAATAGGCGTGGCTATAGATAATTTGGTGTACATACGGATTTTCTTCTTATAATTGTCTTCCTTGAAGTATAAGCCTAGCTGGTTAAGAGTCAAGGGGTATGGACAACATTAGTCTTTTATTAAATACTTTCTCTTTCGTACAATGGAGCAATCATTGGTTCTAGTCAGAACCCAAGTTTGAGTCCTACATCTCATACTTGCTCTGTGACCTTGGTCAAGTCATTTAACCTTCCTATTCTATAAAATGAGGAGGCTGGACTGAAGTCCCTTCTAGCTCTATTCTCTACCCAGAGCTAGGTCCTATGTGACACCTCTAGGGAACTTTATGCTTTTCACAGCTTTTTCCCATCTCCCCCTTTAGAACGTGAAGCACTTTTTTGGGTTTGTTTTGTTTTTGTTTTTGTTTTTCTTTGTATCTCCAGGGCTTACCATAGTGCCTGGAACATGGTAAGCACTTAATAAATGTTCCTTCTCTGATCAGACTTGATAATTCCTGAGGTCCCTTCCATTAATAACACTGTGATTCTGCTTCCTGACTGTGCACCGAAAGGACTTCATCACAGCAGGAAAGTTATCAGCCCCATTTGACCTAATAGGAAACTGAGTCTCAGAGAAGTTAAGTGATCTATTTGTTTAATGTCATGCAGCTTGTTATGTACAAAGCTAGGACTCTTCTCCCTTTCCCTCACTCCCCCTTCATGAATCTTAAGCTTATGCTTGTCTTTCTGGGAGCCTACACATTTCAGGGGACATGGCGTGCTCTGTGGTATATCCAAATCTGTAAAGTAGTAAATAGTGTTATAATAAGGTTCCATTGTTTGCTCATTTTTGTGGAGGCAGGGCACAAGCCGTCAGTCCTCTCTCCACCCACCCACCAGAGGCTGGGAACAAAACCACCAGGCCAGTCTAACTTCCTGGGAACAAATTTTGCAGAGGCACAAACTGTCAAATGAGCATTCCTTTTGCAACCTTGGGGCTGGCTAGTTCTATACACTCCTAGATCAGAATTCTACTTACTTAGCTCTCCCCCTTCCCTAGTGCCAACATGTGTCTCCAGCCTACCTCCCACTTTCCTAATTAACAATCATACCCTGTTATCCCTCCCCACTGCTATCTCTTCCAGGAGTACCATCCCTATCCAGTCTAACACTCCCCCTACCCCAGTTCCTCTATCTCTCTTTCCGCCATGCCCTTGGGAACCAATTCCATTGCAAACAAATTCCCACACAACCTCCACCATTCCTTTAACCATTTCACCTAAAATGAACCCTGTCTTTTTCCTAACTTTTCCTTCTCTGGGAAAGAAGAAGGATGTGACATTCTACTTGCTCCCCACTGCTATGTCCTAACTATTGTTCTGCCACCATCTTTCCAAAACCTCTCTTCTTTTGGAAGTTCACAGCATCACCTTATCCTATTGTCTCCCCATCTTTGTCACCACTGGCTTCTGATTTCCAGGATAGCTACCTCAATTCTTTCTTCCTCCAAGCACCAACTTCTTTAATCTGTGACCCACCATCCTGTGTAGTTATTGCATGGTCAACATTTGAGGACCCTTCTAACACCCTGAATACATAATTTCTTGAACTATAGTGACCCTCATCTCCACTCTGTCTCAGCAACCCATCAGTGTGGCCAGACCACAGAGCTCATAATCGTCTCCTTTTCTGATAATGGCCTACTAAAATTATCTCCCTCTCCCATAGAATCTTCTTGAATTTGCTCCTGGTCATCAATCATGACCTCTGACCACCTCTGTATTATCCAGTGTCTACCTGGGTCTCTCCATTGAGGCTGGTACCAGGGCCAGCCAGTAAGAGATCAGTCTTCAATACCATTCTAGAACCCCTTGACCCCTTGACATTTCCCCCATTTTGCCACCCATCAGCCCCGAAATGAAGAGAATGGCAAATCATTTATTAAGAGTCTGTAGTAGACCAAGACTTTCATGCTCCCCCTCTTCTATGAGGCAGATATGCAGGAAGAGTATAATCTTGTTGGATGGATGCTTTCTGGGTTCTATGAATATCTAAAGTAGTTTCGGGTAGTCAATTAGCAAATGACTCCCTACTTTGTTTGTGTCTCTGGGAATGGTCCTGAGGATGAAGTCTCATTGAATAATTAGCCTTGGGCTGGGGTAGGAGGGGTTGATTCCTAAGAAGGGTCCTGCACTCTGTCACGTAGGGATTTCTGCTATAGGGAATATAAGCCTTGTGATTTTCTCGTATCTTGGCTTTGTATGAAATGGTTCTGTAATAAACAGACTACTGAATACATCCCCGTCTCTCTTTTATTCTGCTGGTTGCTGAGCCATACAACTGTGCTGGTCACAGCAAGAGTCTGCCATGTGTCAAGCACTGTGCCTTTAAGTAGGGGGGACGAAAATATGAAAGCAACTGAGACCCTGCTCTCCAGGGAGCCCACATTCTAAACAACCTAAAGGAGAATTCACATCCACATTCAGGTCTCAGCAGACGGAAAAGGCGAACAGCATTTTTTAGGTTCTGACAGGGAAAGTGACCAATCTAATAATGTAGATAAAGACATATGCCTAACACAAGGCAGACCATAAGGGACAGAGAGAGAAGCGCCAACAAGATACAGGGGGGCAGTCAGAAGGGGGAACGGGAAGCTCAAATTCAGCAAACACATGTATCAAATGCCGTTTATGTGCAAATACTGCGCTATCTGTGCAGACACTGAGGATAAAAAAGTCAAAAAACAAAACGGGCCCAGGAGTTTGTAGTCTAATGGAAGAATAAGACAAATACACAAATAAGCCTGATGCAAAGTAGAATGAGATAAGGGTAAAGGAAAAACACTAAACAAATTTGAGTTGTGCCTAATGATGCTCCAGTGGATCTTCTTCCCCACCCCTCACTCCAGGGAAAAAAAAAAACCAACAAAACCCAGGTGGTCAACTCCGTTTGAATAATTTTTCATATACTAGTGAGTTATGAACTGCACTGTCCACCTTTTCTCACCTAGTTACCTTTTCTATTACCAGGACCACGAGTTAGTAACTGCCACATTATGGTATTAGACTGAGATACTTGATCTTGGGTAAGTCAATTAATTTCTTTGAGCTTTAGTTTCCTCCCCTGCAAAATGGAAATCATACTGACTACCTCACCGAGTTCTTCTGAAAGTGCTAACAAACGTGAGCTGTTATTATTTCCTGCAAGAAGCTAAATGATCATGAGGTTTTATCCCTGACACTGGCCTTATTATCAGCGTAAGTCCACCAACAGTTTCTCTGTATCTCTGTTCCCCCATCTGCAAAATTAAAATATCTTTGAGGCATGGTATGAGGATTGGGTCTAGAAGGGACCCTTAGAAGCGTCCACCTCATTTTATAGATAAGGAAAAAGATGCCAACCGAAGTTGAAATTTGATCCCAGTCACATGTGTATCAAGTGGATAAGAACCGGTAAGTCTGGCTTCAAATCCAACACCTGAAGGCCTCCGCCTTCAGACATCACACACGCACAAAAGTGCACGGTTTAACATAAAAGGCCAAATAATGCATACCTGTATTTTTGGTTTGTTTTAGTTACCCTCATGCCACTGGATGAACACGGTTTTGAGAGGGGTCTGCTCAGCTCTCTTGGGCTGTAACATACTGTTTAGTACCCAGAAGCAGCTTGCATTGATTTTATAAAAGATTATAAAATGTGACTAGAAGCAAATTTCAACATCGGTTGGCGTCTTTTTCCTTATCTATAAAATGAGGTGGACGCTTCTAAGGGTCCCTTCTAGACCCAATCCTCATACCATTTGCAAAGTCCCGAAAATAAAGTGATAGACTTGTTTTAGAAAGTGGGGGCTGTGCACATTTTTAGAATTAAATGTTAGAGTGTATAACTAATATTTCTATCCAATATATTTTAATAAAACATACGTAATGGGACGGCATGGGGCACATCTCGAAGCCCCTCTCTTCCGTCCTTCTCGCCGCTCCTCCTCCCCCGAATACAGATAAGCTTTCTTTCCCCTGGTCCAGCAGGAAGCAGCTGGTGACTGGACATTCACGGAGGGCCTCCGGAAAGGCTAAAAAAGGGAAAGCGCTGCTCCTCTGGCCCCGCGACCCCGGCGCAGCCGCCTAATTCGGGGCCGGGGCCCGCCCCCTGACCTTTCGGCTCCGCGTGGGGCCCCACCACCTGTTCCGGGTAGCCAATGGATGGCGCCGGGGGGAAGGACGCGAGGTGGGGAACGTATATATAAGGCTCCCCGGGAGCGGGGTGCGGGTTCGAGGCGTGTAGCTTGCGTGCCGTGCGGGTGGGAGCCAGCCACTTGCGAGCCGCCCCAGCGGGAGACCATAGCGATCGAGGACCAGCTGCCCTCGGGGAGATGCTGCGGGTTCGGTGCCTGCGCGGTGGGAGCCGGGGGGCCGAGGCGGTGCACTACATCGGGTCTCGGGTGCGTACTCGCCGCCTCTCCACTGCGCCCCGCAGAGCCCCCTCGGAGGCGCAGTGACGTTGCCTTGACTGCCCCGGCAGGACGGGGTCATATCTGCGCGCCCCGGAGGGCCAGGGACGAGGGGATGCGCTCTGCGTCCTCCTGCGTGCCCGCCTCCAGCAGCTTCTGGGGGCTCTGGCCGGGAGATGGGGGCGGGGCGGCTGCGGGGGTCCGGGAAGGGAGCGGAGCGTCGGGAGACTCAGTACCCCAATGCAAAATGGAGTTTGGAGAGCGGTGGAAAATGTGGGGAGTGGGGAGCGGGGAGCGGGGAGCGGGGAGGGCCCGGGCTAAGAGCGGGTCCCTCCAGGAATAGCTCAGACCGCGCCCCTCAGCTGGCGGAGTAACAGCTGCCCCTCCTCCCCCGGAGCTGTCGGGAGCCCCCCACCTTTCCTGCTTCCAGAGCCCCGCGGGCTGGGCCCGTGCAGGCTGCCAGCTCCCAGCCCTGAGGAGTGGCGCGTTCTCGTGGCCACTTTGAGGCTCGTTATTTAAATTTTGATCGATCCCCCTTGTCAATAGGTGTCATGACTTACTGCTTCTAAACTTAGGGTTGTCCCGAAAGGAAGCAGCGCGTTTATGCCCAGAGATGATGTGGCAGGGATGGTGAAGTATTTCAGAGAGGAGGAGTAGGTAGGGGGTTGGCGCTGCTCATCATGGCCTTTTTGAAATAATGTCACCACAGTTTCTTTTGCAGAAGAAATCCATTATTGATAACCTTTCATAGCAGAGAGGCCGAGAAAGGCAGAAACCCAGAATACAAGGCCAGCTGAGAATCAGCATGGGATGGATAGGTTTTCCCGCTCACAATCAAGGCACCAGCAAACATTCTGCATTCGGGAAGGGTATAGTTCGTACCAAGGCCGTGCCTTCAAGGAGCCTACGATTCAGTTTGAGAGAGAGCTGCATGCAATATAAGTTAGGTCATGATGGAGTGGACAGGTGAGGTTAGATGGGAGAGCTGACTAGCAGTCCCTTATAGAATGAGAGGGGAGAAAGGAAATCCAGGGGGGCCACTAAGCTGAGCCTTGCAGAGGGCGATTTCAAGGGAAAATGTGGAGGGAGGCTGTTCCAGGTGTGGGGAAGAGAAGGCCTCCATGCAGAAGTAGGAGAGGGCCTAGGTAAGGAGGTTGTCTGTGTAAATAGGTCCTTCTGAGGAATAATAAATACGCAGTGACTTTATGCTTATCACCAGAATAGAGCAGAGGTGAACACAGAATAATGTTCTTTTTCTTTGAAGCTTGGAAGAGTTTTTACAGGATGGGTGCAGCGAACTTTCCAGAGCACCCAGGCTGCAGCAGCCTCCAGAAACTCCTTTGCTGCTGATGACAAGGCCACAGATCCTATTCCTAAGGACTGCCCTGTCTCCTCCTATAATGAATGGGACCCGCTTGAGGAGGTGATTGTAGGCAGAGCTGAAAACGCCTGTGTCCCACCA
>JAQQSU010015992.1:0-11042 GCA_028627135.1 Pseudochirops cupreus
CTCTACTGTCCCTTCTACCTCTAAATTTATGACCTTATAAAAAATAGCATTTCCCCAACTGCAGTAGCCTTGAGCTCTAAAGTTGTGTGGGCATGTGCCTGCTGATACAGACCAGTGATGTTCACTCAATGGATGTTCAGAGTCAACTTGCAGTTGTTCCCACATTTTTGAAGTAATGGAATGCATGGGTAGCATTCATGGGCTGAGAATCATTGAAAGTGATATGAATTGTGGGGATCGTATTGCTCTGTTGTGAGAACACTGAGTGCCAATCAGACTCCAGAGCAGAAAATTATTTGGAAGCTAAGAAGAAACTTAATTCCTAGAGCTTTTGTGTTCCCTCACCCCAAACTGGGGCACCATGCAATTATGTTAATGAAATGAATTCTCATAGGGCAGACACTCATAATGCCTGGAAACTTCAGGCCTACCTAGGCTTGAGCTACTGAAGCTGAGGACTGAAAGCAATAGGAAAATCAATGAAAGCCTGAACAGACACATGGTTTGGCTCGAATACCACATGCCAGATCTAATTGTGAACCAGTTACCCTGTGAAGGAATAATGTGACTGGCATCTGCACAAAGTAGGAGTTCAATTAAATGATTTTCCCCAATACTCTGTGTGCTTTGGTGTCTGTCACTGTTTAATTGAGTTTGCACTGCAGCAAGGGAATCTTGGGCTGCTTTTCCCATGTCTTGGCATTATTAGAGGCAAAGTCATTTAACAATGAAAGGAGACAAAGAGCTCTCTTCAATTGCCTTTGAAGTGTGGAAAAATGTCTGCTTTCCCTCCTGACCCCCCAGCACCTTTGACTATCAAATTCAGAGTAAATTTTCTGAAACAAAGTCAGCCAGACCACAGTGGGTTCCTTTTTTTTTTTTGAAACCCAATCAATCGAACACATGAAAAATTGCCTCTCAAATAGATTTTCACAGTTAAGCTAATTCTATTGTGGAGGGGGTCACTGAGAAAACAATATATCATAACTTATTAAAAAAAAACTTTGACTTTCATTTCTCTGGCATGATGTCATGACCATGCAATTTGTTCAGAGGATTCAAAGACTTGAATGCCAAGGTAACTAGTCCTTAACTAGTCCATTAAGGCACTTAAAAAAATCTGAGAAAGTGATTATGAACACCCTTATGAATTTAGTGTAAAGTAATTTAGTGTAAAGTACTTGATCCATGCAAAAAATTATATCACTTGAAAATCAATTTATCTTCAGGTGATTATTTTGTATGTGTCTGTTTCAGGGTGAGGAAAATTTAATTTATATGTGAAATCCAGTTAGTATTTCTATTTTAAAATTTTTTTGATACATGTCAAAAAACATCATGGTCATTTCCTAATATCCCATTGACACAACCCTGAATCCTCCTTTATACCAAAGAAAAATCATTGTGCAAAAATTGGTTTGCAAAATGACCATGTTTGATATTATCCAATATTGCTTCCCCAAATCCTCTCTACTGGGAGGAGGGATGTATGTTCCACCATCCAATTTCCAGACCCAAAATTCTCATATCTCAGTTCTATGTTGAGGTTGAAAAATTAGCTATTTTTATTGTAAGAAAACTATGTTTTGGGTTATAATGTATATCTAGGCCAGAATCTTTAATAGGTTATTGGTTATGAGTAATCTCAAAATTAGAATATTGCCTTTATTTACAGTGAGCAACTAGGTAGCTCAGTGGATAGAGTGATGGGCCTAGAGCCAAGAATATTAATCTTCCTGAATTCAAATCTGGCTTCTGACACCTTCTAGCTATGTGACCTTCTCGGCAAGTCACTTAAACCTGTTTATCTCAGTTCTCTAGTCTTTAAAATGAGCAACAGAAGGAAATGGCAAACCATTCAACTATCTTTGCCAAGAAAACCCCAAATGGGGTCACAAAGAGGTGGACATGACTGAAAAAAGACTAACAACTTTATTAACATTTCCTTTCTCAACCTAATGTTTTATTTAACTCATGACTGATGGGCTCTATATAACAGCCCGTGCATGGCCACAATTGAACAAGTGTCTTTCTGCACTTAAAAATTCTTAAACTGAACTAATTTTTTTCCACTTAAACTTGTTTCCTAATATATAATGTGACTCACTAAGTATGTAGGGAAACTCAAGTTGAGGAGTAGAAAAGTGTCTTTCCTGATAGTCCTTTAAAAATCATTCCTGCATTTTTTAAAATGTGGAAATGATTTGTTTACTTTTGAAACTGTTTACTTTTATTTTGGACACAAATCTAATACTTAGCGTGACAAAATATCCTAGGCAGAGCTTAGTTAGTGGCTAATTCTCTATAGTGTTTCAAAAAATCCAGTTGGCAATTATTTTTCTGTGCATTTTATATGCCTCTGTTTGGGGGAAAGTTAGGGGGTTCTAAAAAAAGGCACAATAAAAACAAATTCATGTTCAAAGTAATTTTACAGGGAGCATGAGACTAGCTTGGGTTAAGTTTTTATCAGGGTGTCTAAAGAACATTTTAGTTGAGCAAGGAATATTTGAAAAAAAAATAAATCTTGGAGGAAAGCTCACGTCTGTGATAAGCCTTGTGAATGAAGAGAAAAAAAAAGCATTTTGAAAGAGAAGAATTTTCTAACATTTTCTGAACTTGTATATGGGGCTTGAATTTCTCTTTCAATCGTAAAGAGCCCTGAAATTATTTTTGTGATGTCTTTTGAAAATGGCTACTGAATGGGAAATGGAAAGATTTTCACTTATTTTAATGAGCATGGCTACCTGTCCCCAATATTGAGCTCAAATGTTAAAAGTACTAAATCATATTAATATTAAAAAAAAAACATTTAGAGGTAGTGATTTTAGAAAACAAATCTAATTACCTTTAAGGCATAAAATGAATTTATTGAGAAAGACAGTTTTTGATGAAACTAGACCAGGTGGTGGGGAAGCTGCAACCTCAAGGCCACATGTGACCCTATAGGTCCTCAAGTACAGCCCTTTGACTAAATACAAACTTTACAGAACAAATCCCCTTAGAAAAGGATTTGTTTGGTACAACTTGGGCTCAGTCAAAAGACCCCCTGTTCCCCCACACCCCCTGCCAAGGACCTAGAAGGCTGCGTGTGACTTCAAGGGTTCAGGGTCCTCATGCCTGAGCTAGACACTTACTAATTATAGTGACCAAGATTGACCATAGAAGAAAGAGATGTGCAACGTTCTTCCCTCCCTTCTTTGTAAAAGTGGGACACCATGGGTATGGAACATTACATACAATGCCAGATCTGATCAGGATATTGATTAATTTTGTTAAACTGATTGGTGCTCCCTACCTTCTTTTTCATTTTTGTTCTGAGGATGATTTTCTTAGGGAAAGTAAAAGTGATAGATTTAGAAATGAAGTTGAAGATAAAATAAATTAAAAAATAAAATTAAAGAATAATAACATTATCTAATGTTTTATATCAAGAGAAATAATAAACATTAAGAAAACAGTGAATCTATTTAGTAGGTTAAAATGAATGGGCCATATTAGGCATGTGAACAATTAAAATTATTTAAAGAAGTTTTCATTTAAATAATCAATTAAATTTTGTTGCAAGGGTGGGAATCAGTATAGATAATTACTCCACCTGACTTTAAAAAGTGACAAAATGTATATACCCTGATACATTCATCAGGTGAGAATCCAGCTTGATTGTTCAGTAGATGTCAACATGGCCTGGATGTTTCCCAAGGTGCAACAAGAAGTTTATTTAGATTGTCTGAAGTACTTGGTCAAGTCCTCTGGGGTTTGTTTAAAACCATCAAGCTGGCTGGGACCAGAGATTTCAAACAAAGACCAAGCCAGAAGAGAGTTCTAGTTAAACCCGTGAGGAGGAATGGCTTGGAGGGGAAAGAGAGAGCCTTGACTTTAACCTAGTAGCCTTCTGCTTCCCCTCTGCTACCTTATTTAGGGGAGGACCTTCTGAAATTCAGAGATGCTGGAAGATTTTCAACTTCTATTTCCCATGAACACCCTAGCAGTAGCCCTGGAACAGCTGGCAGGAATGTTAGCATACAGAGCCAACAACACATTGCAAATGAGGAAATCAAGAATTTACCCAGAAAAATAAACCTCTATTTGGGGTGAAATTGAAGGTGAGAATTTTATATTTATACCTAATTTTAATGTTTTTCTACTTTGACTTCATCTTATTTTGGACAAGGTAGAATTGCAAGGAACTAATGTTTATCCTGGATTCAAGGCATTACAAAGAGCTTAGAAGAAAAATTACATCATACCTAAGGGAAATGATGTATACATACATACATACATATATATATACATATACATATACATGTATACACACACCTATACACATATATACACACATATATAATATAGAAATATATACACATATATATGTGTGTATATATGTATATGCATATGTATTTATGCATGTGTATATATATTTATACATACATACACACATACTATGATTTTGCCACAACTAAGTTACCTTTGTCATAGATTCTCTCTCCTTTGCCTGTGTATTTTTAGTGGTAATAGCTTAATTTTGGTAATCACCTCTAGTCCTGGGGATGGTGTCTCCTGCCCCAGATCTTCAGTCCTTCCCTCTAGCCTGGAATCAAAGCCAAACTGCCACCTCCTGTAAGTTCCCACAGCCAGGGGCTTTCTGCCCCACTGCTTCTGTAGTCACTGGCATGTACTGCTTCCTTCTTGCCCTATTGCTCTTTGCAGCACAGTTGGGTCTGGCATTCCTTATCAGAAGAGGTTCCCTTGAACTTCCTGGGCTCAAACATCCAACTCCCCTCACTATCCAGGGTTAAAAGTTCCTGTGGCTGGGGTTGAGGCAGCCTCACAAACCAACTAACTCCAGGGCTTGCAGCTTGTTGCCAAAATGGAACATAGACTGGAAGTGTTTACTCTTCACAGGGACTAAACCTCTTCCTGGTATTTTTCTTCTGGTCTTCTCAAATTGTCCCAGGAGGACCCCAGTTATGCCCCAGTTCTTATTTATTCCCGTCCACACTTTGTTCACCCTAAGATGCTATTTTAATTCTTTTGTGGAGGAAAATCTTGAGAGCTTGGATTTTTTCTAACCTATTCTGCTTTCTTCCCTGTTATGTATGCTTTCTAAGCTTGATATCATTTTCTCCCGGACTTTATGTATGTGTGACAAGGTACCTTACAGACTTTTTTTTGGTGGAAGAGGAGGGTAGGAAATTTTGTACCAATTGTTCTTACTACACCAAATCAGTAGCAATTAAATTGGGCTGACTAATCAAAATCAACTGATAATCACGGTAGAGGGGGAGGCAGGGAAGTACAACAGAACTCACGAATTATGGCTTTGGACAGATAACCCCCAAATCCTTGGGGTTATCCTCAGAACCAGGAGGGGAAGATGATTCTAAACTCTAGGGATTCAACTCATTAGTGAGAATGAGATTTAGGAAAATTTCCCAAGAGGATACACGGGAGTATTCAACAAATATTTTCAATTTTTTTTCTATGTGCATGGAACTATGTTAGTTATGAGAATGACAGATAAACAGACTTTTCATATGGACAAAAGGAAGAGTACAAGAAACTGATGAGGGAAGCAGCAATCTGGTTCTATATTTGGCAGAGAGGGAAGTATATTGCTTTATCTCCGTGCACCTGGCCTTGCCAAAATTAGTGCTCTTACTATTATTATGTTAGAAATGGTAATGGATAAGTATTAATGCTAGAGCTTCCTGAGAGGAGTTCTTTCTTGAGAAAACATATTTCTATAGACCAGAAATATAAAAATATACAATTCCATGTCTTGTTTTAACCCTATAAGCCACTGAGAATAAAAGATGACCAACTCTCCTGAAACATACGCAACCACTTTCCAATGCCAGTTCAATTACCTTAAAAGAGTATAACTCCCGACTCACCTACAGTCATCTTATCATCAACAAGTCAACTTGTCATTAGGTTCACTGTGTTTATGGTAACTTGATAATACCTAACTAATGCCAAAGGCAAATGAACAACTACTTCTTAATTAGCAAAATGCAAATTTAGTAAGAAAAATAAAACTGTATTTGGGATGAAATTGATGGTGAAGATTATGTGTTTAATTCTAATTTTTGTTTTTTTCCTTAGACATTTTTTTGACATGGAAGAATTACAAGAAAACCTCTTTGCAGCAAAATAACCAAAAATAAGTTGCTTCATGAAATAATTTTTACCACCAAAATACAAATTGTTCAAGTACACATCTTGCAGAAGTCAGTCCTGATGTGAATTTGGAGAGGTAGCCATACTCCATTATTCTAATGGTTTTGACTTTTTGAAAAGTTTGAGATATAGATAGGTAGATAGATAGATAGATAGATAGATAGATAGATAGATAGATAAAAAAAGTGTTAAATGTTTAATCTGGATCTGGCATCATGCTAAGTGCTAAAGCTGGAAAAAACACATCAAGAAATAAATATGGCACCTATTCTCAAAGTGTTTACATTTTAATAAGGAAAGGCAACACATAAAAGGGAGTTGGAGAGGGACGAGGATGGGAGATGGGGGGGAAGAGTACCAATGAGGAAGGCAATTGGTGTGGAAATGGAACAGTCATGGAAGATAACTAGAAAGGATGTTAGCAGAATGGCAGAGACTCAGATGATGTGGCTGATCTAGGCAAGAACTAAAAAATTATTGATTCAGTTTCCGGGTGGAATCAACCTCAGAGTGGACTGAAGTACTAGAAAATGTGTATGCTAAACAAGAGAGGGAAAACTTTTTAAAGTTTATTTATTTATTTTTTTGTACTGCAAAACTTTATTGTAGGCTGAGTGGGATAGTTAGACACAGTTCAGATGATTCCAATTTTGTTGGTAATGTCTAAAGCATCAGAGTCTGGAGCAAGTTGAACATAGGCCTTCTTCTCTCCATCAGGTGGGATCAGTGTGTTGACTTTGGCCATGTAGATGCCATACAGCTTCTTTACTGCCTGCTTGATCTGATGATTGTTGACCTTGACTTCCACAATGGAGACTAGGGTGTTGTTGTCCTCAATCTTCTTCATAGCAGACTCAGTGGTCAAGGGAAACAATGATGGCAATGGTGATCAAGCTTGTTTCTCTGAGGGGCACTTTTCTGAAGGCATTTGGGCTTCCTTTAAAGTCTTAGTGTCCTGGGTTGCAGGAAGATGGAGGATATTTAGATCTTCATTTTGTGGCTATGGACGCCCTTAAATACTACCTTCTTGGTTTTCAAGGCCTTGGACTTGGCTCCTGTCTTGGGGTGGGACAATGACTTCCTCACCTTCAGCACCATCATGGGGGAAAGGTTGAAAGTTTATTTTTTTCAAGTGTCTTGAACATATTCTATTTATTGGGAATATGAGCAAAATATTAATATGACTATATAGAAAGCCACAGTGAACATTTCTTATATTCACTTAGCAGTCATATCACAAAGTAATGGAACCAAAATTTAGTTTGCTCATTCGTAAAGGGGGAATTAATTTCGTCTGAACCTATGATTTCATCTATGAAGATGTTACTGCCCCAATCAGAATAAATATACATTCATACACATCTCTCTCCCTCTCTCTCTCTCTCTCACATTTCTATTTATCTATTTGAGAGAGAGAAAGAGAGAGAGAGAGAGAGAGAGAGAGGGAAAGAGAGAGAGAGAGGGGGGGGAGAGAGAGAGAGAGAGAGAGGGAGAGGGAGAGAGAGAGGAAGAGAGAGAGAGGGAGAGAGAGGAAGAGAGAGAGAGAGAGGGAGGCTAATAATGAGCAAAAAACTAATTTCAATAGTTACATATTCTGAATGTTGTTGATCATTTATTGGCCATGTTCACTTCTTCTTTTCCCCAGTTGGGATTTTCTTGGCAAAGATACTGGCATAGTTTGCTATTTCCTTCTCCAGCTTATTTTACAGATGAGGAACTGGAACAAACAGAGTTAACTTGCCCAGTAATAGTTAGTAACTGTCTGAGGCTAGATTTGAACTCACAATGTTGCCTTCCTGACTCCAGGTACAGCACTCTAGACAATATGCCACCTAGCTAGCTGCCCCATATGTTCTAAATGCTTCTTCCATTTAAATGAATCTGTACATTAGTGGTCTAGACATAAAAAACCAAAACATTTGAATTGTGTGCAATTTTTTTGTTGATTAATTTGTTTTTAGTTTTCAACACTTGGGTTGACAAGATTTTAAGTTCCAAATTTTCTCCCCATCTCTTCCCTCCCACCATCCAAAGATGTTGCGTATTCTGCTTCCTGCTTCCCCCAGTCTACCCTTCCTTCTATCACCTTCCCTTCTTTTATCCCCTTCCCTTCAATTTTCTCTTTTCCTTCTATTTTCTTTAGAGCAAAATAGCTTTCTATACCCCATTGCCTGTATATCTTATTTCCCAGTGTCATGTAAAAACAATTTTTAACATTTATTTGTAAAACTTTGAATTCCAAATTCTCTACCTTCTTGCCTCCCCACCCACCCTCCTTGAGAAGGTAAGCAATTTGACATAGGTTATACATGTGTAGTTATGCAAAACATTTCCATAATAGTCATGCTGTAAAAGACTATATTTCCCTCCATCCTATCCCATGCTCCATTTATTCTGTTCTCTCCTTTGATCCTGTCACTCCCTAAAAGTGTTTCCTTCTGACTATCCTCTCCCCTAGTCTGATATACATTCCATTATCTCCCGTCTCTTATCCCTTTCCACCCTACATTATTGCATGGCAAAATAGATTTTCATATCCAATTGAGTGTGCATGCTATTCCCTCCTTAAGCCAAATCTAATAAGAGTAAAGTTCAACCATTCCCTCTTACCTCCCCTTCTTCCCCTCCTATGTAAAAGCTTTTTCTTTCCTCTTTTATGTGAGATGATTTATCCCATTTTACCTCTCCTTTCTCCTTCTCCCAATATATTCCTCTCTCACCCCTAAATTTTATTTTTTAAATATCATCCCTTCATATTCAACTCACCCTGTGCCCTGTCTATATGTATACACACGTATACATATAAACACATACATATACATCTATGTACAGACATAATATACATATACATATACACATACACACGCTACATACCCCCCCCAACACACACACTTTAATAAGTCTCTTATGACTTCTCTTTCCTGTTTGCCTTTTCTTGCTTCTCTTGAGTTTTTTATCTTAAAGTCAAATTTTCTATTCAGCTCTGATCTTTTCATCAAGAATACTTGAAAGTTCTCTATTTCATTGAATATCTATTTTTTCCCCCTGAAGGATTATAGTCAGTTTTGATGGGTATGTGATTATTGGTTTTTATCCTAGTCCCTTTGACCTCCAGAATATCATGTTCCAAGCTCTCCAATCCCTTAATGTAGAAGATGCTGACTCTTGTGATATCCTGATTGTATTTCTGTAATACTTGAATCGTTCCTTTCTGGCTGCTTGCAGTATTTTCTCCTGTACCAGCGAAATCTGAAATTTGGCTACAATATTCTTAGGAGTTTCCTTTTGGGATCTCTTTCAGGAGATGATCAGTGGATTCTTTCAATTTCTATTTTCCCCTCTGGTTCTAGAATATCTGGGCAATTTTCCTTGATAATTTCTTGAAAGGTAATTTCTAGGCTCTTTTTTTGATCATGGCTTTCAGGTAGTCCAATAACTTTTAAATTATCTCTCCTGGATCTATTTTCCAGATCAGTGGTTTTTCCAATGAAATATTTCACCTTATTTTCTATTTTTTCATTCTTTTGGTTCTCATTTATAATTTCTTTTTTTCTTTATTTTATTTTATTCTTTTAAATTAACTTTTGTTTATTTTTAGTTTATATCTACATCATTCATTTCCACAAGATTTTGAGTTACACATTTTCTCCCCATCTTTCCTCTACCCACCACCCCAAAGCTGTGATCCCACTGTATACCCCCTCTCCCAATCTGCTCTCTCCTATATCCTCCCCCTTCACCCCTCTGATTTTCTGGGAGGGCAAGATAGATCTCCCTACCGTAGTTCCTGTATATCTTATTACCCACTTGCATGTAGATAATAATAATACTAATACTACTACTACTAATATATATATAAATATATATTTTTAACATTGGATTTTAGAACTATTTTTCTAGATTCTTTCCCTTTCTCCCCTGTCACCCACCTCCACTGGAAAGACAAGCAATTCAGTACAGGCTGTATATATGTAGTTATGTAGAACATCTCCACAATCGATATATTGTGAAAGACTAAATATATTCCCCTCCTTTCTTTACTGCCTCCCACTTGTTCTATTCTCTACTTTATCCCTGTTCCTTTACAGAAGTGTGTGCTTCAGGGGGGCGGAGCCAAGATGGCGGCGTAGCAGCAGCAACACATCGCAGCTCTCACATAGCCACCCCAAAGTACCCATAAAATAGGACTCCAAACCAATCCTAGAACTCCAAAACGCACACAAAGATACTTCCTACTAAAGTCAGCTGGGCAACGAGGAACCATATCAGCACTGCGAACTGAAACCAGCCTGGCCTGAAGCCACGGCTGTGCCCTGGGGGCGGCCAGGTGAGAGGAGCTGTGAGCGGATTAGCAGCAGCTGCAAGCAGTGTTGAGAACTAGGGCAGTGGGACTTGTGAAATCAGGAGAGAAAAGCAGCCCTGCCAAAAGGCCTCCAGAGCGGAAAAGCGAAAGGCAGAGGTTTTGCACCCGCCTCCACATTGCAGCTTTGCTCCCACGGCCTGCAGACAGCAGGGGGAGTAAGCAATTGTTCTGAAGCCAGTGCTCTCGCGTTGAGTGGCCTGGATCCGGACTGCCGTCTTGGGCCTCGGTGTTGGAGTCTTCATTATCCAGTGAGCTGGAAGTAAGTAGGAAAGGTCCCAGCACCTTCCAAAGAGCTACGGCAGCTGGGAGGACCCCAGCGATTTGGGACAGAGCTTTCCCTTCTGGAAGCAGAGCCCCACAGAGATTTAAAAAAAAAAATCACGGACTGACCAACCATGAGTAAGAATAAGCATAAGAAGCAAAGTAAGAACTGCAACCAAACCCTAGACTCCTTCTTTGGGGAAAAGAAAGATCATGGGAGAGAGAGGGAGGAGGAGAG
>JAQQSU010015993.1:0-11042 GCA_028627135.1 Pseudochirops cupreus
ATGGGTTAATCCTCTCATATAGAAGAGGCAAGGGATAATTGTTACAATGGAAGGGAAGAACAGGGAGGCAAAAGGGAATGGGTCAACCTTACTCTCATTGAATTTGGCTTAGGGAAGGAATGACATAAACTCTAAATTGGGTATCTTGGCCTACAGGAGAGTAGGGGGGAAGGGGATGAGAGGGGGAGAATAGAGGGGAGGGCAAATTGGGGGGAGGGTTGTTTGAAGCACACATTTTTGTAAAGGGACAGGGACAAAGTAGAGAATAGGACAAGTGGAGGGTGGAATAGGAAAGAGGTAAATATATAGGTAATGGGGTAGGGAGATCCATCTTGCCCTACTGGAAAATTAGACGGATGATGGGGGAGGATATAGGAAAGAGCTGATTGGGGAAGGGGGTATACAGTGGGATTGCTGTTTTGGGGTGGTGGGTAGGGGAAAGATGGGGAGAAAATTCATAAACCAAAATCTCATGGAAATGAATGATGTAAACTAAAAATAAACAAAAGTTAAAAAAAAAGAGTTAGAACTGAAGTCTAGGCCTCTTTGTTCCTGTTCCAGTACTGTTTCTGCTGTACCCAAGAACATGCATGTGTCTATATTCTTGTCTGTATATCTTATCAATTCATAGTTACATATACAGCTAAATATATAGCAATCATGGATAGAATACATCAGCTTCTGGGAAGTGACTCAAAAATAACACATGGATATATTTTTAAGATTTGCCGGCCTTCCAGGAGAACGTAATGCTGCCACAGTAAGAGGGTTACATTTGGACTTAAGTTCTTGAGACTCTAGCTCCTTGTAGACCATGATAGTCATCACTGATTGTGTATTTAATTGACTTGAAAACTGGGAAATGGTACAGACAACAAACAGCCTCAGAGAGTCAGTCACTGAGATCCTTAGATGACTGGAGAACAACTGTTATTGTTTATGTCCACCACGGTGAAAAGAGGGGTGAGAAAAGGTGCCTCATCTGTGATACCCCTAGACTACCAAATCAGGAGATCTTAACCTAAGGTCTGTGACCTTTTTTTTTTAAACATTTTAATAACTATCTTCATATAATTGGTTTCCTTTGCAATCCTATGCATTTTATGCACTTAAACATCTTCTTTTTAGAAGGGGTCCATAGGTCTCCAACTGCCAAAGAGATCCATGCCACAAATAAGTTAAGAGACCCCTGTACTAAGTCCTTGTGATTGCCCGCTACCAGCAATCCCTAGGACCTGGCTCATGGTGACCCCTACAGGTTTTCCTTTGCCACCATGTCCATGTCCTTTTATCATAACATGAATTTTTCCCCATCACTTTTTTTTATTAGAGACTGAAGGTCCAAAGAAGAAACAAATCATATTTATTTAGACTTGTTTTTCATCGAGCTGAATTCTGTACCACATACATTAGCCTATTAAGAAATACAATTTGATTAATGAATTTTTAAAGTGAAAACAAAGAGAGGTAGCTCAAGGTCAGACTTCCAAAAAAAAAACAAACAAAAAAACAACAAAACCCCTGACCAACCAACCAACCAACAGACCCCACAACAGAGGTCACTGGGGTTGGTAGGCATGCTTTCTTGCAACTACCCTCTGATCCTTGCTCATCTTATACATCTTTGAATCTAGCACTGAAGGGATTCTTGAGTTTAGAAAAGCTGACTAGACAACTTTTTAGACAAATGATTTCCTAGAAAATGTAAATGCATACAAAGATAGACGCTGATGAAGTACCTGGCTAGACAGTAAATACATACAAATACAGAGTGAGACGACTGCTTCTGTTCTCGGCATCATTTATCCAATATTCCTCTGTTTAGCGTTATCCTACATTATTTTTATTTTTAGATTATCATTTCCCACAATAGTTAAGATTGGCAAATAGGACTTCTCTTC
Source organism: Pseudochirops cupreus (assembly GCA_028627135.1). Taxonomy (NCBI): domain Eukaryota; kingdom Metazoa; phylum Chordata; class Mammalia; order Diprotodontia; family Pseudocheiridae; genus Pseudochirops; species Pseudochirops cupreus. Next base: position 1,902 of record JAQQSU010015993.1, read on the forward strand.
TGCTCATTCAATAAACTCAGCTCAACAAACACCTAACTGATCACTTATTGTGTGGAGAACATTGTGCTACCCAACGAGGGGCAGAAAAAGCTTAGATCAATTCTTGTTCTCAAAGGGTTTGGGAAATATACTACACAAAGAATTACTATAATAAATGGTAAGTGCATAAGATAAATCCTCCCCCCCCAATAAAAAAGGTTGAATTTGGAGTTAGAGTACCTGGATTTGAATCTGGAATCTCCTCCTTATTATATGTGTGACTTTGGACAAGGCAATGAACTTTAAGAGTCTCCATTTCTACATCTTTAAAATGAGTGAGGCAGATTTCGAATTGATGACTTCTAAGGTTCCTTTCAACTCTAAATCTATGACTCATGCTATGTTATGGGGGTCCTGAGAAGCAATAGGTCATTACCGCTTGGAGGTGAGTCAATGAAGACTACCTGGAGGTGTCATTTGAATTCAATAGGTGGGTGGGAAGGGGAGAAAGGCCAAAGGAGATGAACGTAAAATAAAACTTTCTTGAGGACAAGCTAAAGAAATTGAGACTCATCGATCAGGAGAAGGAAGAACATTAAATATATGGAAGGCTCCTCAATGGAGTATTAGGTAGCCAAGTGTTCTCTATCTGTCTCCTGTGGGATAAAGTAAAAGGAAATGCCAGGCAATATGAGACAGGAGGTTAGATAGAAGGGTTTCTTGATAGTGAGGATTTGTTAAACGCTAGAATGGATGACCATACAATGAATTACCTACTTCTATGAAGCTTCTGAAACAGGATAGAATATTATCCATCAAAAATGGTCTTGTATAAAGGTAGGAGGAATAAACTAACTTCTTCAGACCTGTGATTTGATTTTGTTACACCATTACTAAGAGAATTCTAGGTTAAAGACGTCAAACTCTACTGCCCTTTGCAAGGAAGATAAAGATTGGCTTTCACTGTAATGCTGTATCAGTTAATCTGATTCTCTCCTCTCATTGGTGGGGGTGAGGCGGAAGGGGGAAGAAGCAGGTTACCACATCAATGTATAATTAGGTATCCTTAGATGCCCTAAGGCAGAAGGGTGGAGAAGCAGTATCACTTGCACCTAGCATACAGTGGGGAATTCACCTTTATTTCACAAAGCTAGATAAGCATCCTCCCAAGCCTTCCAGAGTTTACCACTTTGGTATGGCTTTCCTTTAAGGTTCTGTCTTTCTTTGGCCCCTTTCCCCCTCTCTACATTCTCTCCCTTAGTGATCTCAATTACTTCCATAGCTTTATTTACCGTCTTTATAAAGATAATTCCTAAATCTGTATATAAAACTGATCACACCTCTCACCTCAAATTCTCCATTTTCAATTTTCTACTGAATATCACTATCAGGATGTTCTTAGAGTACCTCAAATTCAATAAGCCCCAAACTGTACTTATCCTCTTCCTTCCAAAACCTGATTTTATTCCCATTTCTGCTTTTCTGCTGGAGGCACCTCCACTCACCCAAGTTTGAAAATATTAATCTTACTTTTCACCCCTTCTCAACCTTCTCTCTCCAACTGATTGCAAGCTCTAGTGAATCTACTGCTGAAAAATTCCATGGATCCTTTGTACTTCTGGGTCCACTTTCTAATTCCAAACTCTCAATAGCCTCCAATATCTCCCCTGCATAAACCATTCTGTATCCTACTGCCAAAGTAAACTTTCTGATGAACAGATCTAAGCACATAATTCTGCATCTCAAAAAACAAGATAATATATATAAGGTGCTTGTAAACCTTAAGGTCTTCATAAATGTCCTTATTCTTAGTTCTTCTTCTACTATTGTACTATCATTGCTGCTGCTGTGCTACTACTATTAATACCACCACCACCTCCTGTACCACCAAAAGTCAAAGTACACGTTAATTAACCTTTCCACCATTTGGCTCCAACATACGTTTCCAACCAATCAACAAAATTTATTAATATATATTAATAATATAATATATAAATAATTAAAAATTATTAATTTATTAATAAATTTAAAAAATTTATTATGTATTAGTGCTGTGCAATGGGGATATGAAGAGGCAAATGATACAGTCCATGTCCTCAAGGAGATAACATTCTATTCCAGTCTTATTACATGGTACTCTCTTTTACTCAGACTCTTCGATCACTGTTTTGTCCTTCCCCTTACAGAATCTGTCTTTGTGCACGCCCACCTGCCATCCCTCCCTACTAAGGCTGCTGTTGTTGTTCAGTCATTTCAGTCATGTCTGATTCCTCATGACCCCGTTTGGGGTTTTCTTGGCAAAGATACTGGACTGGTTGGCTGTTTCCTTCTCCAGCTCATTTTACAGATGAGGAAACTGAGGCAAACTGGTATATCCTCTTATTTCAAGTCCTGTCTCAGGTACTCCTATTTCATGAAAACCTCTTTGAATTCTGCAGTTTATTCTGCTTAATTTCTCCTTTACACTTAATATTTTTCTCACATAACTAGCACTTTCTCAAGAGACAAGAAACCAATACTGAAATGGAAGTTTATAGGTTCTACTTAAAATAGTGGGAGAAGCTCTTCTTAAAAAAAAACCCAACCAATAAGCTATGCTCTAAAATTTATTGAAAATAAGAAAATGTCCGTATAATCTAGAGTATCTGAGAGCTCAACGTATACTTGGTATGACCTGAGTGTGACTCCTGCCTCAGAGGCTTCCTAGCTGAGATAGTATTTGTGTAGCATCTAGCACAGTGTTTGGCACATAGGAGGTGATGGATGAATCTTGTTTCTTTCATTACTATTCTACTTTGTTGTCAACAATTTAGTAAAGGGCTCCATCCCTATTAAGCGTCCAGTGTTTGTTGTTGGTCATTTTTGCCTTTCCTCTTCTGTTTTTCCCCCTTTCTCATTCCGGAACACTTAAATAGTAATCTCGCACAAAAGAGGAATAAGAAATCGCACCCCTAATCTCAAGGACGGTGTGGGTAGAGAAAAGATTCTCACACACCATTTTTGCTTCCTGAATAAAAGTAATATACAGGCAACTCCCAATGAAAAATGGTTCATAAATACTCAGGATCCAAATGTTCCATAGCTTTCTCCTTATTCAGAATTGTAATGTTTACGTGGTTCAGGCAGTAGTACATGGGGGAACTGTGGTCATCTAACCCTCTGCATGGCTCTCGAGGATGGAAGTGGAAAACCGATCTAAAAGTGTGTGGCATGGCATTCCTCTACGTCAGTGTTCTTAACCTCGTGTTTGCAGAGAGATTTCAGGGAGTATTGAACTTGGATGACAAAAAAAAATGACATTTTTCTTTTCACAAACTTCTAACTGAGATTTAGCATTTTCTTCAATTGTGAACATAGGCAACAAACATTAGGCCTCACCACACTGCTCAAGGGTCCATGATACAAAAAATTATATAAAGTCTTCCCCTAGGCCTGGGCGAAGGTGAGCACAACTTTCCTCAGCACTGACAAAGCAATGGAGAGGAATCGATTTTTGGGAATTATTTTGGGAAATGTGGTGACCTCTTTAACCGCCTGACTCAAGCATGCTTTTTAAAAATAATTTATTTTTATTTGTTGTTTTAGGCGAGAATAGAAATATTGAGGTAAAAAAACAGAAAGAACAACCACCTCAAAAAAAAGCAGATATTTTAAAAACACTCAGAAGATATAAAGTCTATGACCTGATGATAAATACGAAAGCACAAGGCTCTATGCAAAATTTAAATGATAATGAAACAGTAAAAACATGGGGCAAAACCTCTCTAAGACGCCGATTTTCTTTGGGCGTTATTCATAGTTCAGGGTCCCATAAAGGTCTTAGAACCAAATTCAAATAAAATACTCTACTGGGATATTGTGATAGTCGTTTCCCATTTTAATTTTTTAAAAAAATTCCCAATCCTCTAAATGGTGGTTATTTTTTTAAAAATAAGATATAGTTTTACAAACTGATATCTTCTGCTTTTACATCACTCAAATTTCCAAATATATCTTTACGCATCTACCTCTCAGAGAGATATCTCTTATAACAAAGACTAAAAGAGAAAAAAATAGTACAGCAAAATCGGGACTCTAAGAGGCACTTGTGAATGCTATGATTTGCAAATGTCCATAGTGTTTGTGTTTTGATCTAAGTACAGTAGTCTACTCCATTTGTTTAACTTCAGAGGCTTGGAAGCAAAATCCATCTTGCCTTTGTTAATGACCATCACACCATTAGTCTTCTTTGAAGGCACAACCCCAGGCTTCATAAAGAGATCAGCATCCCTTGCAATTCTATGATTTTTTTTTTCTTCTTTGGTTGTACGTGACCAGGACAGGGTCAGAAATCAAATAATTTGAATTTCCCTTTGCAGCTCCAACTATTGGTTTTTAGAACTCCCCTCACACAGTTATAAGAATATTGTGTCCCTGACTTCCAATCACTGAATCTAGAAAGGAAACCTTTAACAGGCAAGAGCATCGTCATCTACGTGACAAGCAAGCCATGACCCAAAGCTAGGTGAGCATGAGTTTAAATCTTCTATCTTTTGAAATCTCTAGAAATTTATCCTCTATCTCACTGCTGCAAACAACAACAATTTGACAGTAAGACCCCAAGAAGGCATCCCAACATTTTCAAAATCTGGAATTCTAGGCATCTATTGGGGAACGATCATTTGGTTTTCTATTTTTAAAAATACTGTTTTTTAAGTTAAAAAAATAAGATGCGATCATCAGTGCCTTTGGCTTTCATATCATGGTCACCTCTATGTACCATTTTCTTACCCTTGCCCACACCCACTCTTCCTTTGTAAAAACAGCAACAAGAGAAGAGCAAAACTAAATGCCACACATGCTGGAGTATGTAACTCCTAGCTCACCTCACCCTTCACCAGAAAAGAGGAGGCGTTCACTGCCCTAGCTCTTCTGTAGGGCCAAGATTGACCATTATTAATGACATGGGATTCTCTTGATTTTATTTGTGGGTTTTGTTTTTTTTTTTTTGCCTTTTGGAGGAGGAATGCAGGACAGTTGGAGTTAAGTGACTTGCCCAAGGTCACATGACTAGTAAGTGTTAAGTGTCTGAGGCTGGATTTGAACTCAGGTCCTCCTGACTCCAGGGCCGGTGCTCTATTCACTGCATTACCTATGCGTCCCAGATTCTCTTGATTTAAAAAGGGGACAGACACATCCTGAACATTGATTTTGTATGGGATTACCATTTTTTATTGTCAATTGTGTTGATGACTTTGGGGCAATGAATTAAATGTTGGGTTTGGAGTCAAGAGGACCTGAGTTTGAATTCTGAATTAGATATTAACTAGCTATGGGACCCTGGGCAAATCACTCAATTTGTGTGTGTCACTTCCCTCGTTTGTAAATGGGCATAATAACTGCACTTGCAATTCAGGGTTGTTGTGAGAATCAGGATCATATTTGTAAAGCACTTTGGAAACTTTAAAGTACTATGTTAATATAAGCTATTACTAGTACTATAATCATCTCCATCAGGCAATTATTAAATTTTTACTATGTACCAGGCAGCTCAGTGGAACTGGAGTGAGGGAAGACCAGAGTTCAAATCTGACCTCAGACACTTAGTAGTTGTGTGACCCTGAGCAAGTCACTTAACTCTGTCTTGCTCTGCTGGAGAAGGAAATGACAAACCACTTCAGTATCTTTAAAACCGTCCCTGGGGTGATGAAAAATCATATGTAACTAAACAACAATAATGTACCAGGCACACTGGGGATTCAAAGAAAGGCAAAAACTGTCTGTATTCAAGGAGCTATTCATAGAAGATGAAAGTAAACTCTCATTTAATATAACTTACCAAGTAAATTTTAATGCATTTTCAAAGAAAACACTTTAAAGAAGTGTGGTTCTGGAGGTGGCTAGATGGCGCAGTGAATAGAGCACTGGCCCTGGAGTCAGGAGAACCTGAGTTCAAATCCAGCCTCAGACACTTAACATTTACTAGCCATGTGACCTTGGGCGAGTCACTTAACCCCAATTGCCCAGCCTTTCCCCCTCCAAAAAGGAAAAAAAAAGCAGTGTGGTTCTGGTTAGTGCATGTATTCCCTCCACAGCCACAAATCACCACCTCTCTAGTCCTTGACAATTACTAAAGGCCAGCACTGCAGGCAGCCCAGTGGTAACCTTCTTTGGACTGAGTGAGGCTGGTCCAGTGAGGCTTGGTATCCATTCACTGACCACGGATTAGATACTTCTCCATCCTAATATCTTGTGCTTCTCTGACACAGCCTCTCAGAGCCCAGTATCACCCACCTGCCATGCTAACCATAAACATTAATAGTTGTTACAGTTCTTATAAAAATCAATAAGCCTTATAAGACAGAGGAGCGCATCTCTGGTAGTCTACCCTTGCTTATAAAAGGACAGGTATACTATATGCAGTCCAGAGGAAGACACCAAAGGAGGCTCTGCCATTCATTTACTCACCAGAGGCTCTGCCATGATGATACGAATCTTGCGCTCAGCTTGAGTGGTGAAGTTGACAAACAGACTCTTGAGCACATATTCTCCTGGTTTGCTGTCTGGGTCGACATTGATGGGCAACATGGTGGGAGGCCCTTTCTCCCGTTGTGTGCCAGAAACAGGCGGAACTGGAGGCTTGATGTAACCGTTACCGACTGGAGAGGCTGAAAAAACAAAAAGGAGATTTTTAGTGCCTCCAATCTTCCATATGATGGTTCAGATTTAGTACCTGAGTACATGAACACATGCTTTAGGTTCCAAGGCCACACATAATATCCCCCCAAAAGTGAGTATCTTGACGTCTTTTGACCTTAGTCATGGAGCAAATTTTTGTCACGCTCTATCCAGCAGGCTCAGTGTGGAGGTTAGAGCGCTGGATTCGGAGTCAGCAAGACATGAATGTGAATCCTGCCTCACACACTTATTAGCTGTGTGATTCTGAACAAATCACTTGACTCTGTTTGCCTCAGTTTCCTCATCTGTAAAATGAACTATTACTATATATTACTAATATATTACTATATCCCCCAAAAAACACCTTCAAATGTAGTCATGAGTCAGACAACTGAACAACGACTTAACCAAAAAATTAGATGAATGGTATTAATGCTAATCCTAAATGCTAGCTAGGTAAATACTATTACCTTAATACTATTAATACTAACAGATATTAATTAGATAGATACTATTAGATTAACATTATTAATGTCCACAGACATTATTTAGGTGGGAATATTATTATTATTATTATTCCCATTTTACAGCTGAAGAAACTGAGGCAGAGCTAAGGTGACTTGCCCCAGGTTATATTGCTAGTAAGTGTCTGAAGCAGTATTCGAAATCAGATTTTCCTGACTCTAGGCCTGGAGTTAAAATTCAGCCTCAGACACGTACAAGGTGTACGACCTGGGACAAGTCACCTAATCTCTACCTTAAAACACTGTCCGAGACAGCCTCTCTTTCAAACCCTGCGAAAGCAAATTTTGTGAAAGCTGCTCGTCGACAACCATCGATTCAGTGCTTACTATAATGCTTACTGCGGTAAGCTCTGAGAAGATGAGCAAAATGAACACACAAGTAAGTGAATAAATGAAAGAACTAGATAATCTAAGGGAGCATTACTACATTCTGTTTTACAACTTATAAACGCGATGACGGTTCCTTCACATTACACTGTAGTGCAAACATGTGTGTGCATGTGTGTACGTGTGCTCTGGGTGTGGTGCAGGGTCTCATCATGATGGACAACTAAAGGAAGCAGAAACAGGGAAGGTTAAGTTGGGTCCTGAGCATTATGTTAGAATTTCCTTCATCCGAAACATCTCTTTTCTAAGCCAGCTGCCTTCTCTAGGATGTACACAGACCACTTCTTCAGAGGCCTGATTCACCTCCACAAGCTTCTGTGAGGAATGTGATCCCTTCCCCTTACGACTTAAGATAGTAAAGTCTGTCCCCTTTAGTCAAGACACAAACCGCGTACACTAACCAGGACTGAACTTTGCGGGTGATCTCTTAATGGTCAAGTCTAACGGCCTCTTCTTGATTCTCATCCTTCTTGACTCTCTCCTTTGACATGGATGATTTCCCCCCTTTTTTCTTGATACTCTTTTTTCTCTAGGTTTCCAAAACATTGTTCCCTCCGGGTTCTCCTCCTACCTGCCTGACTGCACCTTCTGTCTCCTTTGTTGGATGTCCATCCAGGTGGACAGGGCCCACTAACTGTGGGTGTCCTCTATGGACATTGAGTCCTCTTCTCTTCTTCTATGCTAGTCTGCCGTTAGCTCCCATGCATTCAATTATCATCTCTATGCAGATTATCAGATATACTGTCCCAGCCTTAATCTCTCTCCTCATCTCCAGTCTCCCATTTCCAAACGCCTACTGAATATCTCAACATGTCCAAAACAGAATTAATTATCTTTTTTCTCCTTAAAAACCTTCCTCTCTTCAGAATTTCCCTATCACTGTCAAGGGTAGCACCTTCAGTTGCTAAGGCTCACAACCCAGGTGTCATCCCTGACTCCTTACTCTAACTCACACCTCCTCCCATATTCAATCTGTTATAAAATCTTACAGATTCTACCTTCATTACATCTCCCATACAGCCCCTTCACTCTTCTGATATTACTGCCAGTCTGGTACAGGCCCTCCTCACCTCTTAACTGTTGTTGTTCAATTTTTCCAGTTGTGTATGACTCTTCATGACCCCATTTGGGATTGTCTTGGCAAAGATAATTGGAGTGGTTTGCCATTTCCTTCTCCAGCTCATTTTATAGATGAAGAGGCAAACAGGGTTAAGTGACTTGCCCAGGGTCACACAGCTAGTAAGTGTCTGAGGCTCAATTTGAACTTGGAAAGGCAAGGCTTCCTAAATCCCAGACTGGTGCTCTATCTACTGCACCATCTAGATGCCCCTCATCACCTCACACTTACAATATCTTGCTATTTGGTCTCCCTTCCTCAAGGTTTTCCCCACTCCCATCCATCTTCTGCTCAAATGTCAAAATGATCTTCCTAAAATGCTGATCTCACACCACATCAGCCCTTTATTCAGTAAACTTCAGTGGCTTGCTACTACCTCCAAAATCAAATGGAAAATTCTCTGTTTGGTTCTTAAAGACCTTCATTACACCTGACCCCTTCCCAGCATTCCAGGGTTCTTATGCCTTCTCTTCTCCA
>JAQQSU010015994.1:0-11042 GCA_028627135.1 Pseudochirops cupreus
ACAGAAACATCTAAGTTAATAGGCTTTGGTCCTTTGAATGTTTTATATGACTATATAGGAGATCTATAGCTAAACCATATTAAAGGAAGAGTTACTTTATAGAGTTCAATAACAAAAAGATATGCTGAAAGTATAATAGTTTCAAATTACCTTAAACTGTAGTTGATAAAGTCTCAATGGCAACTTAATGTTTTTATGTAATATTTAGTATTAAATCCAATTTCACATTTTTATTTCAGGATATGTTTGACACTGAACAGTTGAAATATTGCATGCATTTTCTTTCTACTTGACAAATAGAATCTCTAAGCATGTCATCCTCAGATTTACCAACGAGCAAATTGCATAAACAGGCAGAGAACTGTTCTAGTACAATGACCACACACTGTGGTTATATATGCTTGTCTAAAGAGGTGGAAATTAAGAGAAGTCATTAGAATAATTTTAAAGGTCAAGAGAAACTGAAGAATTGTATTTACTCCATATTAAAAATAAATTAAATGAAATACTGTACTATTTCATTGTTACCATCATCATAAAATAAACCCTTTCAAAGTCCAACCTCTTTTCCCCTTCCAGTTAATTCTAAGGGCAAAGTGGGGAATTCTATACAAGGTAATGTAAAGTGGGGATTTGATGGCCCTAGGATGGTTATAGCATAATTGTAAAGGCCTAGCAGGAATCCTGAAACAATGACTAGTTGGGCTCTGGAAATATCGTTGAATGGGATAGTCCACCCATTAAGTGTGATGCAGTTCTTCTTAAGTGTCAAAGAAATGCATGAGGAAGCAAACTATTTCAGGATGTTACTTCCAAAACCATCATGATGCTCATCTGGACAAGTAAAACTGTTTATGGCTCTTCTTCATGTTTCAGCTGCAGAAGAAGACAAATATGCCAAATGAGAAATATCCATACCCTACCTACTGGAAATGACTTAGCATATATGGTGCTGACTATTAAAGCCCATAAAATACAAATATGTATGGAATGAATTGAAGTCGTATATACTTTCTTTATGCATCTGTACTATATCAGTCAACATTTATAAAACTCTTAAGATGTGCCAGGCACTCTGTGAAGTACCAGTAATTCAAATACAAGCAAAAAAGAAGTACAGTCTATGTCCACATAGATCTTATAATCTAATAGGGGAAGGTAATACATAAATGGAAATTGACAAGGTGGGAGGGAAGAAAGTATCTAGAGATAATGGCATGATGGAGGAGACAGGCTTACAACCTGGTGAAAAATGAAGATATTGTTGGCCTTGATACCATCCTTAAATGGAGATTCTGAGAGGAGCCATCCAGTGAAAAAGACAGGTGAATTCCAGTGCTGGAGTAAGCTTCAGGATCAAGCATTTTCCAGAGCATGATGGAGGAGTCCCAATTGTAGACTAGAGAAACAATAACTGATTTAAAAAAAATCAACAGTAGCCTCAGCCACATGTCATATAGTAATGTATTCCTGAGTACAGGGCAATCATAAATAAGTACTTCATTGTTAAGCCTAGATTAAAGAAAATGAAAGATGAAATTGAGGAGCTCCTACAATCTCAAGAAGAAGTTGAAGGACCTGGGATCATTAAAAATTCTTACTTAGTACAAGTAATTACCAGAAATTCTAGGTAGAGAGAGCCCAGAGTAATGGGCAGTGTACCGATGTTAATCCAGGAAAATCTGTGTTCAAACCCTTCTGCTGCCACAACCATGTGACCCTGAGGAAGTCACTTAAGTTTTTCAGTACTATTGGCAATGCTCTAACACTATAGCTTTCAAAGAAGAAAGCAACAGGTATTATTAAAGGGAGATTCTTCACCTAGGTTTTCCCAATACTGAAGAAATCAGTGGTTCTTTCCTTTGTCTAATAATGTCAATAACAAAAAAGCAATACTGATAACTCAAAATATTTTTAAGAGAACAAACTAGAATTTCAAAATGTCCTTTTTCAATTTGATGGCATGACTTCAATGAGCAGAGCAATTATACTAAAAGATTGAATAAGAAAAGTATAATTTTTGCTATAATCGTTATGAATGGATACACTCCCCCATTCTTTTTGACAGAAAATATAAAAAAATTCATTACTGGCTCAAAAAAATATATGTGTCTGGGATGGCTGTTTTGGGGCAATGGGTAGGGGAAAGATGGGGAGAAAATTTGTAACTCAAAATTTCGTGGAAATGAATGATGCAAAGTAAACTAAAATATATGTCATTTGTATAGTAATAAACATAGAAGGAAAGATGTAACTATCAAGGGGTACTCTGAAAGCCAGAAATTAAGATCATCATAGAACAGTGATGATATTCAAGATATTCAGAAAGTTAATATAAAATATATCAAAATCTAGCTAGTAGATTCAGTAGGAAACTTGGTCACTATGTTTACCAGATAAACAGCAATTTAAAAAAAAGAAATATGAAACATTTAATTCAGAAAAATATGCATATCCAAAATTTTAGATTCAATTAACCTACAATTGAAAGCAAAATTCAAAGTAGCAGTCATATCAGTGTAAAGAACAAAATAAAGAAACAAAGTTCTGGAAAGAAGACAATAGAGTAAGAAGAAATAAGAACACCCAGCTCTCCCCACAACTACTACAAATAAGACTTAAAAAGAGTCCCAAAACCAACTAATTTTCCTAAGTAACTGGGAAATCTAAGGAGAAAACTGAGTGGATCATAGTCCCAGTATAAGATCACAAATTTTACTCATTGTCAAAAAATTGAAGTAGAAACTGTAATAGGACTGAGCCAGAATCAAGCCTAGTCAAAAAGCAATTATTGAAGACTTATTATGTGCCAAGTGTTGTGCAAAGCACCATAGATACAAAGAAAGGAATAAATAACAACTGTACTGGGACATAATAACCTCATAAAAGTGAATAAAAGAAAAAAAATTAAGCATCTGTTTATCCACAATGCAACCAAAATAATATTCAATAAATGGCTATTGAAGAAAGAATTAAAGTTGACTGAAGACTAATTCAGTATGAAAGAGTTAGTGGTTCAAATGACACAAAATAATAAAATTATCCTAATGGAACTAATTATTGATAATTCCAAGTGAAATAATGAAGACAATCAGGATAGAAGAAGTCCTAGCAGTGCCAATCTCAAATTATATTGAAATGTAATAAAGGAAGAAGGGAAAAAAACCCTCAATTATAAATATGCATAGTGGCTTCTTTTATAGTAGTATAAACATGGAGACTAAATGTATGCCCACAAATTGAGGGATAATGTAGAGTGAGGTGAAAAAATGGGGGGGGGGGGGAATTTACAGTAATAACATAGAAAATGAGTAATTTCACAAGATTTTTTTTAAAAAATAGATAAATACAGTGATGGACTATAATTTCATAGGATGAATGATGATGAAGACTATTATTTATTTTTTTATAAGGAAGTCATGAATTCAAGATGCAAAATGAAGTAGTGCATTTTGGAAATTGCCACTATAACATTTTGTTTTTCTTGTCTATGCATATGCATTACAAAGATTTTCTTATCTTTTTTTCCACAGTATTGAGTTTAAGGGGATAGATAAAAAGTTTGTTAACTTAAAAAACAGGGTTTAATTAAAAATAAAATATAAAATAAAATTAACAAAATTTACCAGAGGATACTTGAGTATTAAAGAAATCACAAAGAAGAGAGCATAAACCCCAAACTATAAGGATTTGAATAATTGATGTCAATTTTCTGTATGATCACAAGAAGTTCTACACAAGAAAAACCAAACTGAATTAAATGACAACAAGCACTTTTACTGGAGACATATTGAACCATCAAAAATTGAACAAAAAAAGGCGGTGTATGAAACTAGTTTCTTTATGAAACTGAAAAGCAGGAAGGCATGGTAACCTACATACTTATAGAATTAAATGTCTCTTAGTAGTTCATGCATTATGAAGAAAACCCTTTATCAACTTCATCTGAACTATAAAACTAATGTTACATTTCATATAAAAACACTTTTTTGATACATAAAGATAAAAACAAAAGTGATTGCTACAAATATAGATGAATTACATATCTTTCTACTTTATGCAAAGAATTCAATTTTTGTCCCCATACTTGTCTGTAAACAATTATAAGAAAAACGACAAGATGTCCCAGAAGTCTAAGCAGAGTTTTCTTCTATTAAAAGTCTGAAACTACATTAAGACTTTTGAGACATGCTTAATATTTGTTGAGACAAAATAAAAGGTGCACCAACAAATCCTAGTTGGGTAAAAACCAATTTATTACCTATTCAGGAATCTTAAAAAAGGCTTTTAAAAACTGCAGTATATTGACACAGTCTGCACTAATTATCACAGTCTTTGACAGTCTAATACCTACCAATGGATATATGATACACAAAAATTTAATTGTTGTCAAATATCTCCTGAAGAACATTTTATCAATGTTGTGTTTTAAATTGATAACAGCCTTTTCTGTGGACATCAAAGGCCCTAAAATTATTACTCTGCTTGGATGTATATTTGAATATATATTTATATATATGTTTGTATTACTCACATATATAGCACATATAAGTAGATATAGAAATAACATATGTACGTGTGTATAAATATTCAAGTCAATCATGACAAATTTTATAGTTAGAAGAAGATATATTAAAATTAATATTCTAGAGGCATTAATGGGCTGAAAAGTATTTTAGTAGCAACACAAGCCAAGATAGAGTAGTAAAAGCAGGAACTTGCTTAAGCTCCTGCACCAACTACATCCAATATCTTAAAATATGACTCTAAACAAATTTTAGAGCTACTGAACCTACAAAGTGACAGAGAAAAACAAATGTCCCACTGAAGGCAGCCTAGCAGGCTGACAGGAAAGCTCTATCACACCAGGCTGGGAGCCAAAAGGAGTCCTATGTGAACCATGTGGTCTCAGCCCCAGGGTGGTCCAACCAGTGTTACAGGCTGGCCAGAGAAGACTTCAGGAGAGAGAAACACTAGCAGCTGTGGTGGTTCCAGACTTCTCAACACATTAATGCCAAGGAGAAAGTAAAAGGTCAGTCGGGAACTCTGTTGGAACCAGGTGACAGAAGAGTGGGGTCTGGCCCCTGCCCCCAGGGCAAGAAGTGGAGGAGGCCTGTTGGCTCCAGCTGTTGCCACATGGTTGCCTCCAGAGATCCTGGACCGCAGAGGTACCAAGTGACCATTCAGAGGGTAATCACTCTTGCTTTGACCTGCTTGGATATGGATCATGGTCTTGGGTGGTGGTCCTGCAATGTGTGGCAGTATGCCAGAGTTTCGGATGTCTGTAGACAGGGCATCCTCCTCAGACCTGTTACAACATTTGTGAAAATCCCAGCAATTTGGGGCATAACTCTCTCCATTCTGGAAGCAGACTTCTACCATGGCAAAGAGCACAAAAGTCAAGTAATTGGCTGGCAAGATGAGCAAGCAGAGGAAGCAAAATCATATCACAGAATCCTTTTTGGGGGACAAAAACGATCAAAATGTGGAACCAGAAGAATACAAAAAAAGCCAAAACTGCTGTATCAAAGCTTCCAAGAAAAATATGAATTGGTTATAAGCCATGAAGGAGCTCAAGAAGGATTTTGAAAATCAAGTAAGAGAAGTGGAGGAGAAATTGGGAAGAGAAAAGGGAATGATGCAAGAAAATCATAAAAAGAGAGTCAACAGCCTGCTAAAGCAGCCCCCCCCCCAAAAAAAAATACTGAAGAAAATAACACCTTAAAAAGTATACTAACTCAAATGGCAAAAGAGGCCAATGAGAAGAAGAATACCTTAAAAAGTCAAATTGCCCAGATGGATAAAGAATTTCAAAAACTCACTGAAGAGAATAATTCTTTCAAAATTAGAGTAGAGCAAATGAAAGCTAATGACTTTATGACAAATCAATATACTATAAACCACATAAATGAATGAAAAAATAGAAGGCAATGTGAAATATCTCATTGGAAAATCCATTGACCAGGAAAATGATTCAGGAGAGATAATTTTAAAATTATTGAAAGCCATGATTGAAAAAAGAGCCTCTTGAAAAAGATTACAAAAAGAAAACTCCTAGGAATATCATAGCCAAATTCCAGAGTTTCCAGGCCAAGGAGAAAATATTATAAGCTGTCAGGGAGGAACAACTTGAGTATTATGGAAACACAATCAGGATAACACAAGATCTAGCAGCTTCTACACTAAGGGATCAAAGGGCTTGGAATATGATATTCTGGAAGTCAAAGGAGCTGGGATTAAAACCAAGAATCACCGACCCAGCAAAACTGAGTATAATACTTCAGGGAAAAATATGGTCATTCAGTGAAATAGAAGACTTTCAAGCATTCTTTATGTAAAAACCAGAGCTGAACAGAAAATTTGACTATCAAATAAAAGAAGCAAGAGAAGCATGAGAAGGTAAACAGGAAGAAGAAATCATAAGGAATTTATTAAAGTTGAACTATTTACATTCCTATATGGAAAAATGATATTGCAACTCATGAGGCTTTTCTCAGTATGAGGATGTTGAAGGGAATATCTATGTATACATACCTATATGTCTATGTATAGGAGGTGTATGTGTATATAAATGCATATGTGAGTGTGTGTATATGTGTATACATATATACATAGACAGAGGGCACAGGATCGGTTGAATAGGAAGGGATGATATCTAAAAAAATAAAATTAAGAGGTGAAAGAGGAAAATAATGAGAGTAGGAGAAAGGGAGAAAAAGAATAGGGCAAATTATCTCATATAAAAGAGGCAGGAGAAAACTGTTACAATGGAGGGGAAGAGGAGGAAGATGAAAGGGAATGGGTCAATTTTACTCTCATTTGGCTTAAGGAGGGAATAAAATACATACTCATTCGTGTATCTTATGCTACAGGAAAGTAGCAGGGGAGGCGACAAGATGAGGGCTGATAGAAGGGAGGGCAGATTGGGGGACAGCGAAGTTAGAAGCACATATGTTTGAAAAGTGACAGGGTCAAAGTAGAAAATTGAATAAGTGGGGCGTGGGATAGGATGGAAGGAAATAAAGTTAATCTTTCACAACATAACTACTATGGAAACATTTTGCTTAATTTCACATGTACAAAGTATATTGAATTGCTTATCTTCCCAGTGGGGGTGGTGGTGGGTAAGGAGGGAAGAAAAGAAAGAATCTGGAAATCAAAGATTTAAAAACAAATGTTAAAAACAAAATTATTTTTTACATGCAACTGGGAAATAAGATATACAGGCATTGGGGTATAAAAATCCATCTTGCCCTACAAGAAACTTGGGGGGCATGGGGGAGGATATAAAAGAGAGCAGAATGGAGGAAGGGGTATTCAGTAGGCTTGTTATCTTGGAGTGGTAGTAGGGTAAAGAAGAGGAGAAAATTTGTAACTCAAAATTTTGTGGAAATGAATGTTGAAAACCAAAAATAAATTTTAAAAAAATTTTTAAAAAGTAATTCTAAAAATAATAAAGATAATTTTAATAAATTACTTATAATTACCTAATAAAAGAAAAGTAATATTGTAGTTAAGCTTTGAATTCACAATGCCAGGACTTCACAACATCAGCAACAAACTTCATTTTGATTTCTTAAGGCTTAATGTGTTGCACTTGGAGGAGAGCAAAATATTTGTTGATATTGACATCATCCACTGGTCCCAGATGAT
Source organism: Pseudochirops cupreus (assembly GCA_028627135.1). Taxonomy (NCBI): domain Eukaryota; kingdom Metazoa; phylum Chordata; class Mammalia; order Diprotodontia; family Pseudocheiridae; genus Pseudochirops; species Pseudochirops cupreus. The sequence goes on from JAQQSU010015994.1 coordinate 7,654, forward strand.
TTCCAGATTAGTTTGAAGGCTTCAGTCTTTAACTTTGATTTACATACACTGAGAATTTTACACTTATTGAATCCAAGTGATATTTTGTACTATTAAAGATAGCTTACATAAGATGAAGAACCTCTTTAATATATCTTTTGTGAAACCATATAGATTTATATCCTTCATATGCATCAAATAATTAATTAAATGCTTTGATCTCTCATCCTATGCAATCTAGAAGACATATTTAGTTCTATTAGGAGAAATGATAATGGATTTAAGGTTGGATAGAGCTATAATATTTGTCAAATGTTCACCTGAAAAAAAAATTTTTTGCTATTGGCATTATTATATTCATGGTGTGTTTAAAATTAAGAACAGTCTTCTATGTGCACATCTAATACTCTAGAATTCTGAGTCAATGTGTGGATGTACATATATGTGTGTGTATACACATACATATGTATGCACATGTATATACACACAACATATGTAAATGCTCACTTGTACTATTCATTATATACTTCTGCATATTTAGATATATAACCATCTTCATATATGTCTACACATTTGTATACACATATACATACATATATATATGTGTGCATATGCATAAAGATATTTAAATATGCCCCAATACGTAGCCAGTTTTTGTGAAGATGCCATGAACTGCTAAAAAAACAAAAAAAAAGTGTTTTCCTTTCTATTATTCTCCTGAGGTTTGTCATACCTAACTTTTCTAAAATTTCTATTAATCTCCTTAATTTCTTTCTTGTTTTTTTTTGTTAGATGTATCTAGTTTTTAAAGTGGTCCCCTCCTAAGACCCTCATTTAGAATAGTTTTACTGTCTATTTTTTTCCTATACCTCATTTAGTTTTTCCTTTAAAAATTCAGATATCATGCTGTTTGTTGTATACATACATCATATATACATACATACATATACACATATACATATACATATGCATGTGTTTAGTATTGATATTACTTCATTGTCTATCTATGGTGTCTTTTATCTCCTTTAAGTCTTTGTTTTAGCTTTGTCTGAGAACGTGGTTCCTTTAGTTGCTTTTTTTTTTTTATTACTTCAGCTCAATCATAATAGATTCTGTTCCAACACTTTATTTTAACTCTGTGATAATTGCAAAATCTTCTGTGATCTTGACTATAGCTCCGTGGTATTTGGATGGTCTCTTTCTGTTTGAAATATTCTCTGCTTGACCAAAGAGCTCCAGAATCTGACTATAATATTCCTGGGAGTTTTCATTTTCAGAACTCCTTCAGAAGGTGACTAGTAGATTCTTTCAGTTGCCCTCTGGTCTAAGATATCAGAGAAGTTTTTCTTCATAATTTCTTGAAACATGATATCTAGACTTTTTGTGATCATGGATTTCAAATATTCTAATAATTCCTAAATTATCTTTCCTTAATCTTTTTTAGGTCAGTTTTTATGACATATATCACATTTTTTTCAATTTTTTTCATTTCATTTTATTGTATCTTGATGCTTCATAAAGTCATTAGCTTCCTCTTACCTAATTTTAATTTAAAAAATTTCTTTAGTGAGTTTTTGTATTTCTTTTTCCATTTTGAGAATTCTACTTTTTAAAGATTTGTTTTCATCAGTGGTATTTTGTATCTCTTTTATCATTTGTTCAATTCAAATTTTTAAGGACTTCTTTTTTTTTTCTATGAGCTTTTCTAGCTCTTTTCTCATTTGGCAAATTCTGTTTTAAACTATATTTTCTTCAGTATTTTTTGTACCTCTTTCTCCAAACCTGTTAATTTTCTTTTCATAATTGTCTTGACTTTTTCTCATTTCTTTTTTAAAATTTTCATTAACTCTTATTTGATTTTAAAAAATTACACTTCTTTAGGTCTTCCAGGAATTCGTGCTGAGCTTGTGACTAATTTGCATTTTTTTTTCCTTTGAAGCTTTGTTTGTGACTGTTTTCACAGCATAGTCTTCTTTTGAATTTGGTGTATTGATCTTCCTTCACCATAATAGATTTTTATGGTGAGGTGTTTTTGTTTGTTTGTTTGTCTGCTTTTGTTTTCCCCAACCTATTTCTTCACTTTGAATTTTATGTTATAGTTGGATTTTTCTAACCTGACTGGTGGGGGTACTTTCCCATTTTTCATTTTTTTGGCACTGTTAATTTCACATACAGTTGTGGAGTTTTGCAAAATTTTTGACCTTCCAAGGATCTGTGATCTGGGGAGAGGTATGGTCATTTCTCTGCTGGTCTATACTCTCGTCTTTAAGTGGTAGTGGATCCCTTATGCCTTGCTCATCAAGACCTTTGCTCTCTAGTGACTCAAAGTGTTATTGTTCTTCAGGGTTTTTACTCCTTTGGCATCACAAGCTCTATTACTCTATTTACTGATACTCATTACTCTATTATTCCCACACTGGAATTGTGACAGGGAAGCAGACATGGGCAATGGAGTTACCAAACATCATCCATTCTATTCTCAGTGATACCATGTGGGCCTTACGTAATTTTTTTTTTTTTACTAATTGTCCAAAACTTTTACTACATTTTTGTTGCTGTTGCTATTGTTGTCACTATCTCCAAGGCAAACAGTTTTTACGTCTGCTGTGTGAGCTCTACGCCTGTCCCTACCCTAGTGCAATAAGCTTCTTCTGCTAAAATCCTAAGTTGTCCTTGGGTGAGAGAAATATCTTTCCCCCACCATTTTTTGGCTATGAAGGTACATAATTCAGTTCAAGGTGTAATTTTGAAGCTGTTTGGAGGGGAATATTGCATGACCTTTGCTGTAGTTCTTTTTTTTTCCAACATTTTGGATATGTCTCTAGGAAATAAAAATCTATACATTTTTACATAAATAAAAGTGGAAAAATAAAAAAAATGAATTGGGATGTAACTTGAAAAAGTAGAAAAAGAAAAAAATAATAAAATCCCTAATTAAACACCAAAGTAAAAAATCTTGAGAATCAGAAAAGAAATTAATAAAATAAATAAATCAAAATAATAAATAAATGTAGGACCTGGTTTTATGAAAAAAAAAATAGATGATATTAGCTAATTTGATTTAAAAATACAAGAGAACCAAATAACCACTTTCAAAAATGAAAAAGTTTGAATGCACATTGAAGATGAAATTAAAGCAATTAATAAAAGCTATTTTCCCAACTGTATGTCACTAAAACTGACAATGTAAATAAAATGGATAAATATTTACAAGAATATGAGTTGCTCATATTTTTTTAAATAATAAATTTATTTTATTAAATTTTTTTTGAGTTACATATTTTCTCCCCATCTTTCCCCCGCCCACCACACCAAAACAGCCATCCCAGTGTGTCCCCCCTTCCCCAGTCTATTCTCTCCTATGTCACTTTTTGGTAGGGAAGGATGGATCTCCCAACTGCAGTGCCTGT
>JAQQSU010015995.1:0-11042 GCA_028627135.1 Pseudochirops cupreus
GCAGTGCTGATATGGTTCCTCGTAGCCGAGCTGACTTTAGTGGGAAGTATCTTTGTGTGCGTTTTGGAGTTCCAGGATTGGTTTAGAGTCCTATTTTATGGGTATTTTGGGGTGGCTATGTGAGAGCTGCGCTATGTTGCTGCTTCTACGCCGCCATCTTGGCTCCGCCCCCCTGAACATACTCTTTACAAGCTATATTTTACACACATGCACATACGCACTGCAATGCATATTCATATATATGTGTACATATGCACATAGAAATATGGACATGTACATATACACTTAGACAAATGTACACATATACATATGTTTGCTTTTTGTCTCAGAGTCAAGAAGACCTACGCCCTGCCTCAGATCATACTAACTGTGTAATTCTTGATGAATCACAACTTTCTAAGACAGTAAATTGCAGAACAGTTCCCAATCTGCAGTGGTCCTTTTCCTTAGTGGAAATTCTTTGCACTAATGAAATCATAGGTCTAGAATAAAAAAAGAAATTGGTGCATACACTTGAAAAATGGTATTATATGACTTCAGTGATTGGTAATATGCTTTGATACTCACATGTAATATCCTATACAACTCTTTTATAATCTTTACCCCCAGTGGATCCTGGGCCAACATTGGATAGCTAGACCCAATGACCTGCAGAGTTCCAAAGTAACATTAAGTTAATTATGAAAAGTCTTCCACCTTATGCTCCCCTTGAAGTCCTCAGGGCATAGGCTTTAGAATGTGAAGTACAGGGAGTGGTCTATCTCCATAACCATCTTGGAAGGGGAAAAGTTATAATCTGCAAAAGTGATAATCTCTTCAGGCTGAGGAGTGACTCTTGCTCAGAGCAAAGCCATATCACACAGTGGCCTTGTGCTGCTTGGGGAGGCAGGATGGTTGTTTTCCCAATCCTTCTCCGAGACTTGGGCAGTGGGGCATGGGCCCTAGGTGATTGAATTGTGAATGAAGGGGGACCACCTGATGATCCAGGAGCAGGTTTCAGTGTCTAGGCTGTGTCCCTTTCAATTGAAGAGGGAGCTGTGGTTGTGGGGTTAAGGATGGAATCTTGTGATGGTCCTCCAAAGAAGAGTCATGACAGGTTTGGAGGCAATAGAGAAGAGATGATGTTATGAAAGACAACTAAATTGTCTTTTGACTGTAAATTTAGCGAATTAACTATAATTATTTAAACTTTTGAGGTGTTAGAGCAGTGGTTCTCAATCTGTGGGTCGCAACCCCTTTGGAGGTAGAACGACCCTTTCACAGGGGTCAGAGAGGTCACCTAAGACCATCGGAAAACACATATTTCCGATGGTCTTATGAACCGAGACACCGCTTCTCTGTCCATCTCCAGGCGGGTCCGCCCACATGCAGACACACCCACATGCGGATATTAAAGAGTTGCGGCATTAGGGAGGTTGAGAACCACTGTGTTAGAGTGAGGCAATAATTGTAGTTAATATTGTTACTTTTAATGCTCTGGGAGAATTTCATTGATTGCTCTTGTTTGCAGAATAATTGAAGTTTTTATAGTCATAATTTAAATAGTGGTGCTATTATTTATATTTTCTAGGACTGTATTTACATATATCCCTTCCTGGATCATTGCCTTGCTGTGGCAGAGGAACTTGTTTAGCTTAATAAAACTATGTGTTATGCAAGCTTACCCAAGACGGACAGGGGATAGTGGAGAGTTCTGGCAAAAGGTGATTCACTGAGAAGGAAATGGCAAACCACTCCAATAACTTTGCCAAGAAAATCCATGGACCAGAAAGGCTTGGTTGCTCTATGACCAAAGGGTCACAAAGTTAGGCATGAATGAATGACTAAACTACAACATTAACATATATGTTACATACAAATGTAATGGAATCAGAGGTCTCATCCCAATCTCTATTGAAAGACCTTTCTTCCAATAAAAAAAAACAACGATTTAGTATATAAAATTAAGTACTGGTCCTCATTAGAGCCATTTTCACAGAGAAAACAACTATTGAAACTGCCACCATCTTGGTGTCGGCCCTCATCTCTTTATACCTAGACGATTATAATAACCAACTGATTAGTCTCTGTGCCTCAAATCTCAAGCCATTCCAGTCCACCCTGCACTTGGCTGTCCAACTGAACTTTCCAAAGCACAGGTCTATGTTACACCCCTTTCCCCTGGCCTTGACTCCCTCCCTCCACTCAATCAACTCTAGTGGCTTTCTCTTACTTCCAACATCAAAGAGAAAATCCTCTGTTGGATTTCCAATACCTTTCATAATCTGTTGCCTTCCTACCTTTCCAATCTTCTTAGACCTTATTCCCCTTCATGTACTCTGATTTGGTGACATTGGTTACCTGGCTGTTCCTTAAACGACTTTTTTTTTCCCCAAAATTTTATTTTAGACTCAAATGCCAGAACACAAATAGAGAATTAAAAAAAACAACAACAAAACATATCATAAACTTAAATATTGAAACTTAAATCTAAAGCTGGAAAGAAATAAAAGCATGTCATGTGCATAGCAGAAGGATTCAAAATATGTAACAATAAATTTTTATTTCAAGGCCAATGTGATAAACAATACTTGTGTTGAGAATTATCCATCTTTTCTTGGCTTCCTTGTGAGTTTTTTTTTGTTCTCTGCTGTGCACTTTTTTACTTTGTTCCTTTTTTCCCTTCCCCCCAAGCTCCCTCCCCTGGAAGGCCACAATAAAGCTTAGATATGTTTCTCTATAGCTATAGATATATGCATACACATATACATATATGTATATATGTCATATAGAAGTGATATATGTATGTGAGACATATACTTTCCCAAACCTATTCTACTCCTGACCTTTGTTTTTTATGTATGATTCTATTTCTTGTTTCCTATCCCTGCTTTACTTCTATCCACTATCTTGCCCTCCTGTGACTTACCTACCCCCCCTCCAAGGATCCCTTCCCTATACTCCCATTACCATAAATCTAAACACCCTTCTATACCCCCATTTACCTATTTTCTCACCCTCCCCTCTAAAGATCCCTCCCTTGTCCTCTCTCCCCTCCCTATGCCCCTACCATTTAATTTCTTCTGAATTTAGAAGATTATTATACTCTTCTAAATATATATGTATTGGGGCATTTTTTACTTGCTATCCCACATTCCTAAAATTCTCTCTCCTTGTCTCTGCTTCTTGGCTCCCCTTGCATTTAGCCAAAATCTCACATCCGAAAGAAATTTCCTAGTCTCCCTTAATGCTATTGCATTGCTTCTGAGATTATTTTCCATTAATTTTGTCTGTAGCTTGTTTGTATGGTTTTTTTTTTTTGCCAGTTGTCTTGCCCATTAAACTGTTTTGTACCTTTTTATATCTCTAGTGCTTTGCACAGTGTCTGGTAGGTACTTAATAAATACTTGTTGACTTGACTTAAAAGTATGTAATGAAATGCCATGGACCTTCCATAGCTTAGAAAACTTAGTCACATTGATGCTGACAATTACACATTAGATTTGATTTTTAAATTGTCAAGGGTCACCTGAGGCTTTCATTAGACTCTGCTTTTCATTTTACAATCCATTCATTAGAGTCAGCATCAGATCTCATCCATTAAGTAATTAGAATCCAATATAAGCAGAGGTCACTCCATGAATCCAATTTGTAAACTGTTTACTTCAAGATTCTAGTATACATATATAATTTTAGAGATGATAGAACCACAGCTAACATAAGAAGCAACTTATTAGCTATTTTTTTAGAGGGAGAACTTTTAAAAATTAAATATAATTGTGGGCTAAAAGCATACTGTTACCAGAAATAAATGGAAGAAAGCCAAAATAACAAAGAATTCATTCCATTTTCCCTGGGTAAGAACAGAACAGTCCTAACAGTTTGGGAAATTGTCTGCTTTGAAGGATGAAACTAAGAGATGGAAGAAGGGGAAAACAGAACTGACTAAATCTTGGACTTCGTATTTGAGTTGCTTTTGGATAGTGTACCAAGTCTGGGTCCTCTTAAAATTTTTGAAAATTAAATTCACTGTCTTTCAGGGGTAGTAGAGGATAGGACCAGAGCAAAGAGGAGGGAGATAATCTCCTAAACTTCCCATGGTAGATTTTTTTCAATCCCTTTCCCAAACTCATCAGGGGGCTCCCATAGGAGTTCTTTGCTCACAGATGTTTTCCCAAAAGTCATTTTCTCTAATTTTTCCCAGCTAACTGTATTATTTCATTTTGAACTAAGTCCCCTCTAGCCATCTGGTGGGTACATATTCCTTGTTCTTGAAATTTCCAAGATCAAAATAACATAAATCATTATATCAAATAGTAGCATGTTGCATTTATAGCAGCACTTCATTTATCAACCAATCCATAAATATTTATTAAGCATCTTCAAGGCACTGAGAAACACATAAAGATCATTTGATCATGAACTGAAAATTGGAAGGGACCTTAGAATTCATTTGGTCCAACTCCATCATTTTACAGAGAAGGAAACCAAGCCCTCCGTTTGTTAAGTGACTTGCTCAAATATCACGTACCTAGCAGAGCTATAATTTGAACTCACATCCTCCAGATCAAAAATCCAGTACCTTTGCCATTTTACCACAGTTAGGAAAATGTGGCATATATACATGAAAAGATGCAAATTTATCCTGCTTTGTCAGGGAGGAAGGGGCTTTAAAAAGTATCCACATAACTGACATTTATTCCCTTACTTAAGTATTTTTTTTTTTAGTCAATTGAATTATTTTTTTTCTGGGATGTCTTATATTCTTCCTTTTCTTCTCAAATACGCTATCTTAACATAATTTAATCTTCTTTGGATGACTAAAGAGTATGACTAGAAATATCAAATATTGCTGCCTGAATAAGTGAACATAGACAATACCAGTATACCCAGGCCCATTTATTGCTCTCTACTCTTTTTCTGAGGAGGAAGTAGAGAAATATATTAATTCTTCCTTGAGGATAAGTAACATGTATGGTTTCTTCCAATATAAAATTGATCCTTTTCATACCTACCAGTAGAATCAATTGGTTTTAATGTACAGCTCAATCACTTCACAATTTCAGTGTTTTTGCTTCATTACAGTTTTGTAATAACATTATAACATCTGCATGGCGTATTTTAGATTTTGAATGACTTTTCACAGATATGATACCATCTTCATCACAACCCAGTGAGTTATGGCAGACAAATACAGCATATATTAAGCTCTTATTCTGTGCTAAGTGCCAAGGATACAAAAAACAAGAAATCAAGACAGTGCCTGCCCTCCAGGAGCTTACGTTGCAATGGAGGAAGAGAGTACAGAGGGGAGTTGAAAAGCAGGGAGAAGGTGATGAGGAACACAGTACCAAATTGTAGCTGGGGGGGAAGGGTGGGGGAGATAAGGATGTTGGGGATACGTTGGAGAGAAAGGTAAGGCGAAAGCTCATTTATCAGAACCAGGAGACCCTGTGGTAGAGTGCAAGTTTTCAGTTGGAGGGAGAGGAGGATAATGTTCATAGTGCAGGTATCATGGTGTACAGATGGCCAGAGATTGTTCCCTTTTAATAGAGAAGGAAACTAGGCTATAGGGAGACAAAGTGACTTAACTAAGGCTACATAATTAAATAATGAGGGAATAAGAAACAGAACCCAGATCTCTTGACTGGCATCCCTGACGATTTTTTTCATTATAATACAATGCCCCTTTTTATTACAAATGGAACTGGGAAAGAATCCAATACTCCATCTGAGTAGCCTAATTACTTAGGCTGAGGCTATTACAAACTTTTAGTCCATTTTTTAAAATTCAAGAGCCTTGTAAATTGTTCACTAAGAGTTCTACAAAGTGCTACTCCAATGTCTGCCTGTGCCAGGAAGTGCTTGACCTTGGGTTCTTGAAGAATATGCCACCAGAGTAAAAGGTTTGGCATAATCTGTCCCGTAAGTAGGGCTTCATGTTTTGAACTCAAAAAAAAAAAGACAGTCAGCTTTCTGAGGGCAAATTGATGTGAAATGTTACTACTACTACTGCTACTACTACTACTTCTACTACTACTACTACTACTACTACTACTACTACTACTACCACCACTACCACTACCACTACTACCATTGCTACTACTACTACTACATTACCACCAGCATTTATCATTTATTCTGTACTTTATAAAAATGAATTCAATTCTCACAACAGTCCTGAGAGGTAGGTGCTATTATTATCCCCACTTTACAAATGAGGAGACTGAGAGAGACAGAAGTTAAGTGACTTGGTCAGGGTTACACAGCTAGGAAGTATCTGAGGCTAGATTTGAAAGGATTTGAATAAGTCTTACTGACTCAAAGACCAGATTCTTTCATAGCACCACCTAACTGGAGAGGCCCATTGCCTTTGGCTTAGTCAGTTGGTGATGAATTCTTGGCAAACTACCTTTCTCTCTGTTCCTCTCAAATAACACTTTCTCCTTTATCTCTGTGTCTTGGCACTGGCCATGCCTGGCCTGGCCTTTCTTTTTATTTCCATCTCATAGAATCCCTCTATTCTTTAAAGATATAGCATAAGTACCACCTTCTACATGAAATTTTTCTTGATACCCTCAATTGCTGAAGAGGGTCAATTATTCCTCCCTACTTTGTATTTAAGTACTGCAGATTAATTCTACATTTATCCTATATTTAATCTATATAAATTTGTGTATATGCATATTGCTTCCCCATTAGAATGTAAACTCCTTGAGAGCAGGAGTTGTTCATTTTTTTTATTTGTATCTCCATCACCTAGCACTGGGTCTGGCATAAATAGGTATTTAATAAATGCCACTTTATTGAATTATGCAATTAAAGAAACAAAGCAGAACACAAATGGGCTTTAGTTCTGTGGTACCCTCTTCTGCTTTGAAGGGACAGTGGCAATCTGACAGAAAAAAGAGCAGAAGGTACTAAGAATAACACGTTTTTAGATCATCTACACACATTAACTTAAATGTGAGGTCTCTGCCCAATGACCAGACAGTGGACATCCCCCTGAAAGAACTTAATTTTATCAGCCTTTACAAAAGAAAGAAGTGAGTTGCAGACTAACTGGAAAGAGAGCCCACAGATTCTATTTGGCAAAGCAATTTATAAAGGAGGAGGAGGAGTTGGTTTCATCTTGTATGCAAAGGCATCAAAAAGCATCATTTTTATGGGACACTGGGTAACCTCATATTGCAATGCTTATGATAAGTATTTCAAATAGCACAGCATGAAAATGGGTGAAAATAATGAACTAGTATTTCCTGCCAAGAATAGAGAATTAGAGAAATTCAACAAGGAACTTTATAAAATGTTCCAAATGAAACCAATATATACACTACTTTGTGTCCCAGAAGAGGGAAGCTTCATTTTGGAGTGATAGGTGAGGTTTTCATCTAAGGTAGAATAATTCCCCTTTTTAGTTTGTCAAAGCAAATCAATGAGCCATTTGTCAACAATCACATTTCAGATTATTTATTTAAAATTTATCTGCATTCTGAGGCAGGTTGATGTGCTGATTCGAAAGAGGGGAGAGTTGACAGTCAATGTAGAAAGGTTCAAGGAAGCTGCTCATCCGGGCACTAGTATATCAGTACAGTTGTCCTCAGAGTTCTTTCCCCATCCTCAGCAAGTACCTTTTAGTAGACAACCTATGGCATCATTTGGCTCAGTTGTGTGTATGACTCACTTAGCCTTTGGTGACTAGATTTCTTATAACAGAGGGCAACATTGCTGGGACTTCAGCAGAATGGTTATAGTCACAAATACTTTGAACACAAGTTCAAAGTGATTGTCAAATGGGAAGAACTCATATGCTAAGGGGATTAAGTCATAGAGAGATTTGGATCTGGGAGGAATTAGGTCTGGATAAGGAGAGTTTGGAACTTGAGGGGTATAGAACACTAGAAGACTAATTGCTGAGTTAATTGCTTTATCCAAGCTGTTAATTTATGGCTTTGCATCTTGTAAGAAAACAGTAATTGCCATTACCTTTGAGGAAAACTGAGTCATTTGGTATTGGCAGGCTCAACTAGTACTAATCATACTTTGACACTCAGAAACTTCAATGAAAAGGTGGGACTAGGTTTAAAAAAAGTTGAAAAAAATGGGAAATGAATAGAGGAAAGGATATTGAGTTTAAGTAAAGCAATTTCGTGCTGAAGTTTAATTAATGTAAATCAGTTACCAGAAAGAAGAAACAGAAAACAGTCTAAAAACTGCCTTAACAACATTTTACTTACTTTCTAAAGGGAGAGATACAGCAGCCAAGAGAAGCACTGCTTTAGAACATAAACTCATCTGTAAAATCTTAGAGAAAAGGGTCATGGAAGATTATGAGCACTATCTTCTCATAAAATAGTAAGAAGCAGGGGAAGAAAAAAAATATTTAAAGGAAACTTGGCTAGAGACATCGCTTAGCACAGTCATCCCATTTAAGGATATATGTATTTTTTTAAAAGGCAGCCTCAGGGAATTCTGGGTGGGTCCAGGGTAGCAGTACTGGAAACAGAGCCTGAGACCTCCCCAGTCCAAACAGAGCCAGAACCTAGCCCTAGCACAGCAGATAGAGTAGCCCTGGGGAGCGGTAGGAAGTGTTCAGAGAGTCATCAGTGGTAGACTGTGGGAGAAGATTCCTAAACAAAATCCACCCCAGGGACTTCCTGAAGTTTGTGGCCATAATCCAGTACGGGAGTAGCCTCTAAATCCAGAGAAAAGGGGAAACGCCCCCAGGAAAGTCCCAGAGTCCTCTGAAAGTGGGAGCTGTTAGACAGATCTCAGCACCAGAGCAGTCCTAGAATCCATTGAAGGAGGAGCCTAATTGGTTCACTGTACTTAGGACCAAAGAAACTGTGTCCATTCCTTTTAGTTTTGGAATTTGATCAAAATACAAACTTCTCAGTGAGCAAACCAAGGAAATCTCCTAACACGATGAAAAAAATACCTTGGTTTGAGAGACATCTAGAAGGTAAATGTCAAAGAGATAACAACTCTATATAAAAGTAAAAGTGTCCTGGTGCCAGGGATTATAGGAATACATGGAGGAAATGGAATAAGAAATACAGAATAGAAAAGCTAGGGAGGAAAGAATAGCAAGGAAAATTGATACCTTACAATAGATGGTGGAAAATCACATTCAGGAGCTGAATATCCTGAAAATTATAGTGAGCCAGACAGAAAACGCCTCAATAACAAGAAATATTAAAATAAAATCAAAAGAAAGAAAAAACAGAAATATAGCACCTAAAACAACTGGCCTGAAAAACAGTTCAGGGAGAGATAATTTAAGAGTTATTGAATTATGATCAGGAGAAAAAGTCTAGAAACCATATTTCAGGAAATTGCAAATGAAAATTGTCCAGAAATCTTAAAATTATGGGGAACTAGAGGACAAAAGTAAAATAGAATCCATTGGCCGCCTCCAGAAAGAAAACCCAAACGGAAAACTCCAAGGATTATCAGAGTAAAAATCCAGAGCTTTGAGGTCAAGTATAAAATACAACAGACAACCAAAAAGGAATCCCCCCAAAATTAAAGAGTCATAATATGAATTACATAAGACTTAACAGCTGCCACTCAAAGGAGTGGAGAATTTGGAATATTGAAACTATAAAAATAAGAGATAAACAACCAAGGATTACTTTTATGCCAAAACTAAATATAATAATATGGGGGGGGGGGAACATGAAACTTTAATAGAATAGAGGATTTCCAAAATTTCCAAAACCTCGTCATGAAAAGGCCAGAATTGAGTAGATATTTGGGAATAAAAATGTAGGTGCTAAGAAAAACATAGAAAGATAAACATATTTGCAAAATTGACAGGAAATATGTAGCAATGAATTCTTTACATTTTAATTGAGAGATAAGAAACAAATGTCTTCTTTAAGAGTTATAAAGAAATGTTAAAATAACAATCTAGAGGGGAGAAGTTTGTTCTGTTTTGATGGTCTTAGGAGAAGACAAAAATGGGAGGGATAGGAACTGTATTGGGGAGAAAAGGTGGAAGAGGATGAAAATTACTATCACATAATATAGAGATGCGTAATATTACATGTCAAGAAATATGGAGTCTAAATGCAGATTGAAGCATACTATTTGCTGGGTTTTTTTGTTTAGTTTAGTTTTTTCTTTCTCATAGTTCCTCCCATTTGTTCTAACTCTTCTATACAACATGACTAATGTGAAAATATGTTTAATAAGAATGTATACATAGAGCATATATCAGATTGTACACCATCTTAGGGAGGAAGGAGAGGATGGAGATGGCAGAGAAAATTTAAAATAAATTTATATTAAAAAAATTACATGTCAAGCAAACTCACCCTTTTCTACTCTGTTTCTAATTTGTGAAGAAGGAGGTTGGAACAAAGAGCAAAGTATAACAAGATAGGAATAAGGGAAATATATAATTAAAAATCATAACTGTGGCTTCACATGGGTTAAATTCACCCATAAAATGGAAGAGGATAGCAGAATGGATTAGAAAACAGAATATATAGTTTAAAGAAAAATACCTGAACCACAAATATTCAGAGTTAAAATGAGGGACTGGGGAAAATCTATTATATTTCATGTAAATTTAAAAAAACCAGGAATAGCAGCCATGATTTCAGATAAGGCTATGGTAAATATAAATAAGATAAAAAGAGATAAGCAAGAAAATTTCATTAAGCTTAAAGGCACCATAGACAATGGATCACTCTCAATACTTAATACATATGAAACTAATGACATAGCATCTAAATAATTAATTTAAAAATTAACTAATTTAGACAGAACAATAGATAGTAAAACTATAATAGTGGGGAACCTTACCATACTCCTTTCAGACTTAGACAAATATAGTCAAAAGATAAGTAAGAAGGAAGTTAAATACCACAATAGAACTCTAGAAAAAATAGAGATGATAGATCATGGTAACTATTAAATGAAAATAGAAGGGAATTTGCATGCATGCTATTTCTACAAAAATTAACTATATTGGGTCATACAGACTTCATAAAAATGTAGAAAAGCTTTTAAAAAATAATAATTCACTGATTATAATTCAATAAAATTATATTGAG
>JAQQSU010015996.1:0-11041 GCA_028627135.1 Pseudochirops cupreus
AAAAAAAAAAGAAAAAGAGAGCGAGCCCTTTCAGGTGCCCTCTTTTAAAAAAAATCTGAGTGTCATAAAAAGTACATTCTTTTGTCATACCTAACTTCTATTGGGTAAACGCGGGGGTACAGAGTCAGCACAGGGAAAGTCCAGGGCGTCCCTGACTTCTCATTGGAGGAGGGGCGGGGTTCCATTTTGGCGCGAATTTAAACAAAGAGAACTCATCCCTTCTGTCCCACTATCCTTTGTTTCTGCTTGAGCAAAAGGTGGGGCACACAATCTTACGTAGGGAGGCAACTCCCGTCCTCATTGACTTGTCCCCACCCTATTCCCAAACAGAAGTTCCGGTCTGCATTCAGGTAAGTAAATGAGACCGGTCTGCCTCTAGCCCACTCTAAACAAAAGTTCCGATCTGCATTCCAGTACCACTTCTGGAGAGTCTCAACTTAAGAGCTCTCCCCATTCATACGTCTCATGCATGATCCCGGCATGTGCCCACTCTTCTCACTGGTGACATGTGCACTTATGGGAAAGTGTGCCCTAGGGTTATGGGGAGAATGTTTTAATTTTCATTACCTCCATTTTTTATTGCAACACTATTACCTTTAATGCCTTTGCTTTGAAATAATTATTTCCCCTGAATGAAAATGATCACATCAGTAGGGGCTCTTGAATTGTGGTTTTGAGTGAATGTGGCTTTACAGAGTACCTTGAACTTCGGGTAGGTGTTCTGGGGGCCCCACATGTGAGGGTGAGTTGCTCCAGGTGCTATATACTACATACCACAGATATATTCATCTAAGCCTCACAACAACTTTGGGAGGTAGGTGCTATTATAGTGGTCATGTTACATATTTGAACTCATACCTTCCTGACTCCAGGCCCAGTACTCTATCCACTGTATCACCTGGAGTTCTAGACTTGAAGTCAGAAATACCTGTATTAGAATACTGCCTCATATACTTGGTTTTATTTGTTTTGTTTGTTTTCTGCTGTGTTACCCTGGATAAGTCACTTGCATGAGTGACTTGCCTGGAGAAACTCTCCAAGACAATAATTTGCAGAGAAGGTGCCAACTTGCATGAGTGGAGGGACTTTTTCTTATCTGGAAGTTCCTTATGTCAATGATATCACAAGTCCAATGCTGAACCCTATCCTTACATTCCCGTACCTCAATTTGTTCAACCATTCCAACTGAAGGGCATCTACTTCATTTCCAGTTATTAAAAACATTTTGGAATGAAGTGAACTTTGCTTTCTGTCTTTGGCCTCTCTGTGCCCTATATTCCAGTCCAGGAATTATTGGGTCAAGGAGTATGAGCGGTTGAATTACTCTTCTTGCATGATTCCAAATTGTTTTTCTGAACAGTTGGTCTAATCCACAACTCCATAAGCATTGTATGAGGATGTCTATCTTCCCACTAGCCCTCTGACATTGACTATTTCTGTCTTTTATCATCCTTACCAATTTGATGTGTGTGGGTGTCATCAGAGTTCACATAAGCATTGTATTTGGAGTATTTGGAGATCATGATTGATTGGAGGAGGGTGTCTTCTTATTCTATAAATTTATATAAGTTGAGGATAAAGAATCTTGACTACTTTTAAATATCAATTACTTCTTCAGCATACATTCTGTTTCAGTCTTTACAAATCACAACTACTCCATGCTCTCCACATTGTGCTCTGTAGTAGCAGGGGAGATTCAAGGTTTAGGCGTCATACAGTCCTTTGCCTTCAAGGAGTCTACAATCTCATAGTGCCACATAGTGAAATGATTATAATACAGCATTGTAAATGAAATGTGGGTGAAAGAAACATAAACAAAACACTGTTATGAGGTCCAAATGGGAAAAAGTCATCACTTTCTCACTGGGAAGATATCAGGAAGAACATCACAGAGAAGGCAGCATTTTAGTTGGATTGACTTTAAAGGATAGTTAGGAATTCAACAACCCAAGACAAAGGATTTGCACCTGGGTCTTCTTACTTCAAATCCAAAGCCCAGAGCTATAATTAAAAATTTCTGCATCCAGGGCAAATAACATTAGCAACACCTGTGCCAGGCAGAATGAAATGGGGCAGGGGATAGGAAATATATCCTCTGGTAGATTGCTATTTTAATTAATTATTCTTGCCAACTAGGTACTAAGCTCTATTGTTTCTAAACTTCTAAAGGACTGCAAGTGCCCCCCAAATTTAATGCCCTAGGATAAAAGCTTATTTGTCTCACCCTAGTGATAGCTTTTTCATTACACCAGGAGAATGTTTGCCCCATAAATTTCCTAAGGAGGCAGTTATCCCCAGCTATTTTTAGGGTCAATGCCATTGTCCTCTAACTCTCAGCTCATTCTTTTTTTGGCTGCACACCACTTTCTCAGAAGTGCATGTGTAAGGAGCAAATTCTAGAGGAAAGAACTTTTGGATTCACTGCAACATCACCATAGAAATGCCAAGGGAAAAGAAACATGAGAAAAAAGCCAAGAGCAGTCTTAATTGTTCTTATGATTTTCTATGAGCAGATTCTCCTAGTATAATGAAAACACATTCAACAGGATGCAAAATTCCCCTGTTGAGGGATTTTCTTTTTATGTTCAAGAGCCAAGACATTAAATGACATCTTAAGAGAACCTTACATTTTCTAGCTTCTGAAATCTCTCAGGGATTTTGAGAATATTAAAAACATTTTTAATAAGTCCATTACAAATAAAATTATGAGAGTCCCCTAAAGTCTCCCAACTCGGAAAAGAATAGCAATCTTTCCATTGTTAATCCCATGGTTCCTCTCATATTCTACAGGCTGAGTAGATTTGGGAATGGAGTCTCTTGCTATATTAGAATGTTTTTACTTGGCTAATTTGATTTTTAAAATAACCCGGGTAACCTTGATAGAAGAAGATATAATAAAACTCACTTGATAACTGTCCTAGTGCCAAGAAGACCTTGGAATTCTGAATTGAACAAGACTTTTCACTGTGGTGGGATCCCCTGTGAAGCAGTGATGAATGAAGGCAAACTCTTTTGCATATGGTAAGTAGATATGTGACTTTGTTGCAGAGAAAAGAGGTAGAATAAAGACTAGGTACAATCTCTGCCACACTTTCATAGATGTGCATGTATGTGTATATTATGTATGTGTGTATGTATGTAATACAAATATGCACACATAGGTTTATGTGTATATATCCCCTGCCTGCATACACATATACATATAATACATTTTCTATTTATTTATATACATGTTGTATGTGTGTGTGTGTATATATAGTGTCCTAAAAGTTTCAGTGCCATTTTAAAATATTAAAACTGTATACACATATATGAATGTTCCAAAAGTCTATTACACTTTAATAGCTTTAAATGACATGGAGATTTGGGGGATATCCTATTTATGTGTGTGTGAATGTGTGTATGTATATGTAGGCATGTACACACATAACACATGAAGAATGCACATTTATTGTGCATATGTACTAACATGTACGCAGACCTGTACACAAAAGGCACGTGTGTGCTGTATGTTTGTGTATAGGGGCATTCCTTATATGTGTACGTGCATTGCACTGTTTCTGTGTTATTTGTATGTGCACATATGTGAACATGCATGAAGGATATAGCAAAGATTAAGTTAGTAAAGTTTAAAACTGCACTAAGCTTTTTGGGTGTGTGAGGGCAGAATGATACTGAAATACATACAAATACACACACACACACCTACTGGGAGTGGGAAAACACAGCAAACTTTCCAGCTATTATCAAAAACTGCAGAAGGGTGGTTGTGTGATGGTCCAGACCCAGAGCAGCACCATGGACAGGTCACTGTATCTGTGTCTCTTTGACCCCCAGCTTGGGGGGCAGGGAGACTCAGTTTCCCTGCTTTTTAGTTGCCTAGTATCATACCTGAGAGGCTCTCTCCCTCATGGGACTGTTGTTTGGGTCAACAATAATATATTGTGGTGAGTAAAATGTTCCACAAACCCTAAAGCCCATGTAAACATCTGCCACATTAATTATTGTTCTCATCTCACTTTTTTTTAGATAGAAAATCTTAAGGGAAGTTATCATTCTAGTATTCTTTTATATTTAATGATCTCTAGATCATTGAGAGGAAACTTAACCTAGTAGATAAAGCACTGAACTTGGAGCCAAAAAGACAGAATGGACTGAGTGTATGACCTTAGACCAGTCACCTAACGTCTTTCAGCCTAAGTTTTCTCATCTATAAAATATGATAATAAGAGCACCTTTCTCACATGGTTGCAATGAAGAACAAATTGAGATAATATCTGTAGATTGCTTTGTTAACCTGAAAGAACCATATAGATGTTGACTATCATTGTACACATAAATGGAAAAGAAAACTGTTTTTCATAATAGAAGAAAAGCATTAGGAAGCAAGCTTTTATACTGTAGGCTCACTGAAAGCAGCTTTGGGACACCTCCAGATGACAGGATGAAAATGATAATGATGATCTGTATAACAGGGATGTTTGTGAAGAAAACAACTACCATCCCCACCCCTCACCTCATTCTTAAAGTACTATATGAATTTGAGCTATTAATATAGCTTTGACTGCTTTTCCTTCATGTTGCAATTAGCAATTTGGTCAGAGGAACTTTTAACAAAAATTGTCATGTTCAAGTTATTAACAAGGGATTTAGAGGTGTCATCAAAAATTCCTGGACACCAGAGGCTTCTGGGAAATGTGTGAATCACAGAGATATATTATTATTTTTTTTTTTGCCCAAAGGCAAAAGTGTAACGCAAACAGGTTAATGATGTAAGAAGGCTAAGGGATCATGGGATCTCTGTCACCTTACCTTTAGTTGACCTTTTTAAAGGAGATAATAAAGAATGACTCAAGGTCACCTGCTCTGGAGTCATCTCAGATTTTCCGGGGAGAAGTCAGTCTCTGTTGCTAGTTTGGATTTGTTAAGGGTCGACTAGCTGGCCTGCTCAAAAGCTCTCTCCCCAACTGCTGGCTCCCAGCAAAGGACAACTCTGTCTCCTTTCCAGTCCTACCCACTTAGCTCCTGTTTCCTAGGCACCCTATTGGCCTTTTCATAGAACCTACTTCCTCTCTGATTCTTTATGTAGCTAAGAATCCTATGTATTCCAGACATGCTTATCTCAGTAAGGGCCTTGACAGGTCTCTGGGGCTTCCTTTGGAACCTTAGTTGCATTTTAAGCAAGGCTGATTCTGAATCTCTGTCTTGGCACCTCTGTATATGACAAGGTCTTATCAGGATTCAGGTCATTTGCATTTTCACATTGCTGCTCCTGGTACTTATACTGGGATGGTTTCTCTGGATATTCGTTTACATTTTGAGTGATTGGTTTGGACTCTTAGCTTTAACATTTTGTACCTCAAATTCTGTTATTTGGCTGGATAGTTAAATCTGCCTACTTTGTTACTGACTTACTATCAGAGGAGAGGGTATTTGTATAACAATAGAGTACATTCTGTTTTGCATATGTATTCCCTTGATCAGAAATTTAGAGCAGGGTACCTTCTTGCTTCCAACAAACTGCTTAATAATTATTATTCTAAACTTATTTGATCCATTGCATATTTGGAAGTGGATATAAGCGCAAGTGAGTGTTCTCTATTCCTCACAGCCATAGGAAATCCCTAATCAAACATGGGTGTATGCCTAACACTCCTCCCCACCCCACTCCACCCCTCATGACTGGCCTTCCAATAAATCCTAGAACATTCACCTAAAGCAAGGGTGGAGAACTTAATTCTATCCAGCTGGCCCAGATGCAATCACCCTTCTTGAGAAATTAGATGCAATATGCCCATTTGTGCCCCAAATTGTGAAAATTCATACCCTCTTTAATATTCTTTAATGACTCTTAAACATCCAAAGATGATATCATGAAATGTCCAAAGACAAGTATTTCTCTCTGTCTCTCTATGTGTCTCTGTCTTTATCAGTTTCTTTCTTTCTATGTGTGGGGTCCTCACACATGGACCTTCAGAGAGCTACCCAGGATTCAAAGCACTTTATGGGTCAGTCTCCACTTAAAATCATAGCTCAGTCAGAAGGTAAATTAGTTCAAAGCGAGATATATAATCAAACAACACAACAAATCAATGACAAGGAAAATTCGACAAACTTCCAAGGATACTCTCTCCCATAGGTTGCCGCACCACCTCATAAATAGAAGAAGGGACACACAGTGAATATAAGTGACCACGGGACATGCATGGAAGCATCCGTTCACTGGGAATATGAGTGGCCTATGAAATCATGTCAAGGGGTAATCGAGTTGAGGAATGTGTGGTCAGAGTAATTTACACCTCTAACATTGCAGAGTTTCCACTGTTCCCTAGTGATATCATCTTGTTGCTATCTTCGGGGGTTTCTGCTGAACTTCAGAAAGATCCTCCATAACCCAGTGACTCTCACCCCTCAATCTTTTCAGTCTTTATATACCTTCACACTTCACATGTACTCTGGGATCCAGTGACAATGGCCTCCTTGCTATTGCTCCCACACAATACTCCATCTCCTGACTCTGAGCAATTTTCACTTGGTTTCCATCTCCACTTCCTAGTTTCTCTGGCTTCCTTCAAGTTTCAACTAAAGTTCCACCTTCTACAAGAAGTCTTTCCCAGTCTTAGTGCCTTCCCTCTGAGATTACCCCCAATTTATCCTGTCTATATCTTATTTGTGCGCAGAGTTGTTTGCATGATGTCTCTTCAGTTAGACTGTGAGCTCCTGTAGAGCAGGGACTGGTTTTTGTTTGCTGCTTTGTTTTTACCTTTCTTTGTATCCTCAGAGTTTAGCACAGTGCCTGGCACATAGTGCTTAGTAAAGGCTAGTTGACTGGTCACTCTCAAAGGTTCTCTGTTGGTCATCTGTTGTGTCACAGCTTCTTTGGTTAGTTGAGGCTGTTTTATGCTGCCATCTGGAGGTCTTTAGCTGCAACCATGACTTCTCATTGGGAGACTGATTTGCCGGCTCTTTAGCTTGAAGCTCCAGGGGCTGTCTTTAGTTCTTTTGTGATGCAGACTACAGCCAGCCACACACAAGGAGCTAGTCCTTATGCATTTTAAATCTGTCTTTTGAACAGTTCTTTCCTTTACACCAGCAGTTCTCAACCTGTGGGTTATGTTCAATTTGTAACAATGAAAATACATCCTGCATATCAGATATTTACATTACGATTCATAACAGTAACAAAATTACAGTTATGAAGTAGCAACGAAAATAATTTTATGGTTGGGGGTCACCGCAACATGAGGAACTGTATTAAAGGGTCACGGCATTAGGAAGGTTGAAAACCACTGCTTTACACCATTCAAAATTGTACAATCACATAATATTAGAGTTGGGAAGGATCTGTAGAGCCATCTAGTTCAACCTATAAAACAAATAAAACCAAACTCTACTGTAACATAATTAACAAATGGTTATACAGTTTCTGCTTGAAGACCTCTAATAAAGGAACACCCACAACCTTCAGATACAGACTCTTAATATACCATCATCATAAATTTAGAGGTGTAAGGGAACTTGGAGATCAATCAGTCCAACCCCATTGTTTTATAAATGAGGAAACTGAGTCCCAGTGATATTAAGTGGCTTGTCCAAGGTCACATAGATTGTTAAGTGAGAAGCCCAGAATTTGAACCCAGGTCCTTTGACTCTCTGACTCCAGAGTCCTCTTCACTGTTATCAGTCCAAAATTTCTTTTAGCTCCTATCATCTCCCTGGGTTGTTATTTTGCCTCACCTCATCACTTCCAAGTAATTCCAGAGACTCTTAGCAAAACTACAAAGGATATAAGTGTAGCTAGAGTGAGACTTTTGTTCAACCCCATAATGCCCTTGGTTGAAATACACTTTTACAAGCAAAAATGAAAAGGTCTGGGTGGAGCTAGTAACTTTAATCACTATATTTCCCTCTGCGTTTCTCTGTTCCTTGCTTCTTCCACTGTGCATCTCTGTTATTCACTTCATGTTTTTGTTTTTCTCCATCTGTTTTCCTTTCCCTCTCTCCTACTTCCTTGGTCATAAGACAGAGGGGAAGTGTTTATTTTGTTATTTGTTATATTGAATTAATAGAATCTTACATTCCTTGTTTTTAATTTTTAAAACTGATAGGTAGAATTTTTCATTTGTCTTTTAAAAAGCAAAGAACTATATTAATTTGCTCTTTTACTCATATCACTCTTAATTAAGCTTTTCTTTTTTTCAGTAGGTCTCTGATGAAATTCTCTACAGAAATTTTTTTTCCCCAGCCTTAGTTAATAATATTTCTGGCCTTAAGTTTCTAAATTATTCTCTGGATTTTGCTCTTCATTTCAGTCATTGAAGTATGCCCCCTTACTCTCCTTATTTCAGTTCAATAATCCTGACACTGTGAGTGCCAAGAAGTGTTCTTGTCTCACAGGCAAGGATGTCAGTCAGCTTACAAAAGGTCACTCTGCCTTGAGAGAAAGAAGAATTGAGCTAATCCAAGAATCCCCAAGTCTATCTCAAAAGTGAAGTATTGGATG
Organism: Pseudochirops cupreus; assembly: GCA_028627135.1. NCBI lineage: Eukaryota > Metazoa > Chordata > Mammalia > Diprotodontia > Pseudocheiridae > Pseudochirops > Pseudochirops cupreus. The sequence continues at coordinate 8,504 of JAQQSU010015996.1, forward strand.
CTCCTGGCCCTCCTAGTCACCCATTTTTCCTTTTCTATTATAGACACCCATTTTTCATGAGGCAAATAGAAACCCTTATCAGATTGGAGTGGGAGTGATTCTTAATGTGGTTTCTCTCCAAAGACTGGATGAATTTCTGCCCCTTCAGAATGCCATCTGCTGCACAGACCTGTTCAGAGCAAGGAAAAATGTAAGGGGAAAAGTCCCAGTTTAGTCATTTTAAAACAAAAAGAAGTGGATAGCTGGCCCCTGCCCTCACAAAGGCTAAATCCCAGCAGTGTGCACTGAATTGAAACAGGGTGCACAGAGTCCTTCATTGTGCCCTGTGACTGCATAACTTTCCTTACAAAGAAAAGATGCCTAAGCCTAAAGAATGGGAAAGAAGGCTCAAAGCCAGTTTGCTTCCACACGATCCAAAATGACCATTTGATTTGCTTCCTGGCGCATGAATCATTAGTTATCATTGCCTCTTTCAGGTGCCATTTAATGAGTTGTCATTACTGCTGCTTCAGCCCCCCGCCAATCATGTGAGACCAAGGCTGTGCTCGGGGACACTGTGTAGAGGTGATATGAAGATTTACTATAAGCTACCATCAGCTGACCCAGCTGCACATAGCCTGTCAACTTGCTTTACCAATATACCTTTTAATTTGACTAGCAAATCCCACCCTAAATAACTATCCAGTTCAGATTTTTCCTAAAATGTTATCATTGTCTTTGTTGTTTAGTCATCTGTTCAATCATTTCAACCATGTCTGACTCTTTATGACCCCACTGGAAGTTTTCTTGGCAAAGATACTGGAGTGATTGGCCATTTCCTTCTCTGGCTCATTTTACTGATGAGGAAACTGAGGCAAACAGAGTGAAGTGACTTGCCCAGGGTCATACAGCTGGTAAGTGTCTGAAGTCAAATTTAAACTCAGGTCTTCCTGACTCCAGGCCCAGTGTTCTATCCCCTTTATGACCTAACAGCCCTTACTAAAATGTATTGAGCATTAAACATAATAAATATATAGATAGACGGATAGATGGAGGGATGTATGTCTTATTGGTACTCTGTGCTTTTTTTAAACATTGCCGTCACTTCTCAAGGAATCCCTTCCCCACCCCCTCAACTCTTCCTTGAAATAACAACTACAAGACAGCACAGTTAGGCAAAAGCACAGTAATGCACTGGGTGTGTTTGCCTCATTCTTCCCCAAGGATTTGCCACTGCTTGGCGAGAAGACGTATGCTTCATTGTCAGGCCTCTGAAATTACTTGCCATTAGCCATTATGGAACACAACCAAGTGGAAGGGTTTAATAAAAATGATTTTATGTTATTTCAAGGATATAAAAGTAGCTGAAGGGATATAGCATTCATTTCCAACAAGAATCTTCTATTCTGGCTAAACTGGCCTCTCCATTGTCCACCAAACATGAACAGGTAATTGCCCTGCCTTTTACGTACTTATGTACTTGCTCTACCCTTTTTTATGCCTATTTAGTAAGGAGATCAATGAGTCAAAAAGCATTCATTAAGTGTTTACCATGTTCTGGGCACTGTGCTAAGCCCTAGGGATAAAAAAAAAAGCAAAATCACATAAACCATTGCCCTCAAGGAGCTTATATTCTAATGGAGGAGAGAACATGCAAATAATTACGTATATGAGTTATATACATTTTAAATGGAAGATGATCTCTGAGAGAAGCCAAGACAAGTGAGGAAAGGTCTCCTGCAGGAGATAGGATTCAGTTGAGTTTAGAAGGAAGGCAGAAAACCAAGGAGACAGAAATGAAGAGGGAGAGCTTTCTGGGCATAGGGAGAATCATGGATCCAGGAGGTGGTGGGTCCCATTTGAAGAACAGCAAGAAGGCCGTGTCACCAAATCAACAACATATAGTAAAGGGGGAAAAATGATAAAGGAGTAAAACATAAGACGCTGGAACAGTTGACAAGTTAAACTTTAAGATAAGCCCTGTGCTAAGCACTGGGGACACAAAGAGAAGCAAAAGATAGTCCCTGCTCAGGGGCCCACATTTTAGCCGGGGAAACATCTCATAAAAACTTTTGTGCACAAGATACATGAAGTGCAAATAGAAAGTGTTGTTGTTTGGCCTTCATTTTCGAAGCAGACCAATGACATCACCAATGACATCTTGACTTGAGCATGAATTGGATTTAAGTGAGGCAGTGTTTCACAAAGTTGCCAACCCCATCTCTCTTCTCCTAAGTCCAGCAGCAAGATAAGAATCAAGAGGACTGGTGATGGCCCAGGATGTAGTGGATGATCCAGGTGTCTTTTATGGCTAAGCTCTAAGTGCTCCATGGTGTTTGCTTCTGCTGTCTTCATGACTGTTGGAACAAATTGTTCTTATCCACCCATTTGTATCAGCAATGCAGTATTCACAATGCCTACAGTAACTATAAATATGCTGATATAGTTATTAATCACAAAATGGAACAGGCTCTCTACATAAGAAATATAGATAGTGCATTCATTTAAATACCAGAAAACTGAGTCCCAAAACCAGAAAGTCAAAGCCAACCCAGTAGT
>JAQQSU010015997.1:0-11041 GCA_028627135.1 Pseudochirops cupreus
TTTTGGGACTCAGTTTTCTGGTATTTAAATGAATGCACTATCTATATTTCTTATGTAGAGAGCCTGTTCCATTTTGTGATTAATAACTATATCAGCATATTTATAGTTACTGTAGGCATTGTGAATACTGCATTGCTGATACATTCCTGCAGGCGTCTCAAAATGTAACACATTCAAAACAGAACTCATCATCTTTTCCCCGTGAACCCTCTCCTCTTCCAAACTTGATTATTGTCCAGAAAAGCCCCATCCACCCAGTCAACCAGGCTCACAATCTTAGTGACCTCTTCAGCGCCTCACTCCCACCCCACAAATGCAATCCATTGCCCAATATTACCATTTCTTCTTTATTTGATTATGGAAATTGAGATTTGAAAGCCTTATCATATTGTCTGAACCTAGCCCTGCATGACTAGGAAGCTGGACCACCTCTGCCTGCTCCTTAGAGACCCTCAACCAAGGACCCAAGTTATGCTGACCAGAAACTCAAGTAGACCCACATCTTAAGCAGTCTCTTACTTTCTGAGCTCTGTACTCTGGTCCCCCAGATTCCAAGCTGCATAGAGCTAAAGACTGGAGGATTCTGGGGAAGTTATGTGGCCCATGAATATTTAAATCACATGCTATAAACAATTTTATACGTAATTCAGATTCATGCAGAGTTGCCTCTTTAAAACAGAAAATAAAAATTTTTTTAAAAAAGAACCATGCCTCTGTAATGAACGTTTACTGAAGTGAAAACTGGACTCTTCTGATCATTCAGTTATTATTTCCAGGTTCCTCTGATTTCTTACAGATACTTTGGGTAGTGGGACACCTCTTGTTCTGAATTCAGGGAACTTCACCTATTTGATCTTTCCTTCCCAACTTGGAAGGTCCCTAATCTTTCATTCATTTAGAAATCAGATTACTTAATGTTGTATTGTTTCCTTTTAAATAATCAGCTTTGCTTGATTGTTTTTAATGTATAAAAGTCTGTCTGCCCCTGTATTCAGGATCCAACCTAAGTTGAGGAAGGGGCCTGGTCCCAGTTTGTTAGGCAATTGCCATGCATTGCTTAATAACTCTATGTGCTCAAAAGATCAAAAATGTGTTTCCTCAGTCATTTTACCTTTCACCTGTCACACAGCATCTCTCACATACATCTCCTTTTCTCTACTCACATAACTGCCACTCTCATTAAAGCCCTCATCCCTTCTTGTCTGGTCTTTTGCCTAGCCTTATAGTTAGTGAACTTGCCTCAAGTCTATCCTCTATCCTATCTACCCCACTGCCAAGGTAATTTTCCTAAAGGATAGGTCTGATCATGTCACCCTCTCCCTTCTTCCCCAGCTTAATGAGATCCAGTGGCTTCCTATTACCTCAAAGATCAAATATAAACCCCTTTGTTTGACATAGGTAGTGTCAATTGGCACGGTGTATAGAGTCAAGAAGACTCATCTCCGTGGGTTCAAATCTGGCCTCAGACACTTACTAGCTCTGTGACTCTGAACAACATACTTAACTCTGTTTGCCTCAGTTTTTTCATCTGTAAAATGAGCTGGAGAGGGAAATGACAAACCACTCCAATATCTCTGCCAAGATAACCCTAAAAGAGGTCATGAAGAGTCAAACAGATCTGAACAACAGCAACAAAATGTTTGGCATTTAGAGTTCTTCATGATTTGACCCTTTTCTAGCTTTTCAAGTCTTTTTATATTTTATTCCCCTCCCCTCATTCTATGGTTCCACCATATTGATCTACCTGCTATCACTCAAACACAGCACTCCACAGTCATTCTCTGTGCCTTTGTAGGGGCTGCCCCATGCCTGGAATGTGTCCTTCCGCACCTTCATCCCATAGCATCTCTAGCTTTCTACAAGGTTCAGATTAAATAATACCCCCTTCTTCAGGAGTCTGCCCAGTTGCTAAAGCCTTTCCTTCTAAGGGATACCTTCCATCCACAATGTATGTATCTCTTATGTAAGTGTTTATTTACATGTTTTTCCCCCTTGGAATATAAGACCCTTGCAGCCTGGGACTTTTTTTGGTTTTCTTTTTTTCCTCAGCCCCTAACACAACATCTGACACATAGAAATACTAAGTGAGTATTTGTTAACTGACTAGTGAGTCCCATGTCTAGAATGTACTCCCTTCTCACCTCTGGGTTCAGCTTCAGCGATGCTTTCTCAGTGAAGCCTTTCCCAATTAACCCCCTCTCTCAGTGATGAGTCATCATGGGAACATAGAACCAGAAGGGGCTTTGGAGGGTGCTGATTCCAAACTCCTTGTTTTGCAGATAAGAAAACTGGGCACTAGAAATATTAAGTGACTTACCTCATATCTACTAAGGAACAGAGGTGAGATTTTAAGCCAGGTCCTCTGTCTCAAAACCTAGTGTTCTTTCTACAGTACCATGCCAACCTCTCCTCAAGTTATCTCATCTTTTCAAATGCTATATCACCCAGTAGAACGAATCCAGGCTCTTTGAAGACAGGGAGTGCTTTGGTTTCATCTTCGTATTCCTGGCACCAAGCACAGTGTGTAGTCCAAAGTAGGAAATCCATAAATGTTTATTAAAGGCTAACAGATCTTTTTCTAAAACAAGGTTTTGATAGTAAAATGGAACCGGTACCAGGAGGAAGGAGATGCACAGAAAAAGGGGGATACGTGATCTATTGGTCATAGAAATAGAGCTAAAAGTCCCCTTGGGAATTGTCTGGTCCAAAGTGCTCTCTTTTCCACGTAAGGAAACTGAGGCCTGGGGAGATTAAGTGACTTAGCCAGGGGTCACGCAAGTGGTAAGTAAACGTCAGAGGCAGGATGGGAATGCACAGGATGAAGGATCTTTCCTATGTACCATGAGTGTGGAATAAAACAATAATGATAGCCAGCATTTATGTAGCACTTACTGGATACTGGACACTATGCCAAACACTTTACAATTATTGCCTTATTCAATCTTTGCAGCAACCTTGGAAGGTAAGTGCTGTTATTATCTCCATTCTACAGGTGAGGAAACTGAGGCAAATAGGGTTTGTGTGACTTGCCTAGGGTCCCACAACTAGGAAGTATTTGAGGTCAGATTTGAACTCATGTCTTCCTGTGCTCTCTCAACATCCCCTCCTAGCAGACAAAATGTGCCTCATTCTCAGTCTTGCATGGGACTAGATTATCCCCTGAGGCTGGATCCTCCAGTGACTTAAAAACAGCATCATTCTCTTCCTCTGCTTCTAAAACTGCTATTTCTTCAATGCTATGTCAACACTCATTATTTGGCAGGAAAAGTCTCTGGATAAAATATTTTTGAACAGGGGCAGGGGGAGGAACCAAATAGGAAACACCTTGATCTAAACAAATGAAGGCCTCCCTTCCTTCTTCCCTATCCATCTGCTCCTTCACTCCCCACTGAGATCCTGGGTGGCACCGGTTTTTCCCTGTGGAGCTGGACCACAGGCCTCCATGCTCAGCACGCCTCAGGCATTACTAGCCTGCATTCAGTAATTAACCAGGAGCATTTTAGACTCATATTTTTTTTCCACCTCACCCTGATTGATTTCCTAAATTGTGTGTCAGCATGAAGGTGGTTGGAAAAAAAAAAAACCACTTAACTCAGCAGCAATTAACTGGGAAGCTTCCAAAGCTGAGTTTTCCTTTCTTAGGCCTTAAGAGTCAGAAATTAGATTTAAAAACCGGCCAAATCAGGTTACATTTTAGCAAAAGTTTAAAAAGCTGCAAATGGTTAGCAAGGCACTGTGCTGCTTTCCTATTCCAGCCCCAGTATCTATCCACTGAGGTACCCTCACTGAGGGGCACATTTGGGCAAAATTTAAATTCAAGTGCTCATTGGATAGAAAGGTAGTGATTTATGGAGCTCTGGGGGGCTTCCTGAAGCTTTCTCAAAGCTGATGTTTTTATGGGGATGATTTCGATACTTTGGCCCATAGATTCCCAAAGTGGACAATACTGCCCCCTGGAGGGCGCTGGAACAATCCACGGGTATAGTTACCTTGGGTGCAATTGGGGAGGCATTGCATAAAAATAAGGTGGAAGTAGAAGCATAGAACAGAAGAAAATTTTGAGAAACTATTCTTACTTGTTTTATCTGTTGTGTAAAGTTGTAGTGATTACATTATTTTCCAAATAAACAGACAAAATGCAAGTTATAACCCATCAGTGGTCAAGCCTGCTGGCAGGTCTTAATAAGCTAGTATTGACATTCACATGGTCAGGAAGTTCAGCATGCCTAAGCAAGAATAAATGCATGCAATGACTTGCTTACAATACCATACTATATCATTACATGTTGCAATATTGTATCATCAAAATTTCAATGCAAGAAGAAAATCACAAATTTACAATCAATTATTAAATTTAAGATGTGCCATTTTTTTAAAGTTACGTATTTTTTGAAATGACAAATTTTTTAAAAAAAACTATTAAAGGGTTAAAGAAAGTAGATTTCAGGGTGGGGGAGGAACTGAATAATTTTTTTTTAAGGGAGCGGTAGATCAAATAAGTTTGAGAACCTATGCCTTGGACAAATCTTAAGAATTCAGTGTAGTGGGAAGAGCCTTGGATGTGGAGACAGGAATCATGGGCCCCTCTCGGGCATTTACTAGCTATGGGACTTTAGGCAAATCACTTACAATTTCAGCACCTTTAAAATCTGGATAACAAATATTTATACTTCCTACCTCACTGGGTTGTTAAGAGAGAGGTGCCCTCTGAAAATTACTGTGCTTTAGAAATGTGAGTCAGTAACCATCGCATTCTTCTCTTTAGTAAGGAAAAGCCAACCCTTTTAATTTGCTAAATATGTTAGATGCTGCTTGCTGCAAATTAAGGAGGATAAGGCGAACAGGTAACAAACATTTATTAAGTGCTTACTGTATGGCATGGCAGGCATTACCAAGCAGTCAGGCTCTCTTCATTCCATCCTTTTTTCTTTTCCCATCTCTGCTCTTTAGGGCCCTTGTTCTGTAAGGATGCTGGAAATCTATTGATTTTGCTATTAACAAGAAGCTGAAAAGCCTTTTCTGAGATTTTTATTTATGGTTTAGAGTAGCAGAACCATCCCCTGAGTGTGGAAAACCAAAGCTATTGTGCCAGGTCCCATTCTGTAAGGAATCCCAGATGGCTGAAGGGCTCTTGATGCAGTTAGGAGAGAAGGAAATAGAACCAGCTGGTGCTTGGGGAAAAAAAAGCCTGAGGCTCCTAGACACATAATCTGTGTAAATAGGACTTGGGCTGGGGCCCTGGCATGAAAGATGTGTACACTCCATCACCTATCCCAGTTCCTTTTTCAAGTCTTAACTCCTCCTCCCTCACCACCCAGGACCTTGTTCATTTTAACTAAATTTTCCCTGCTAGGTTGATATGTTCTAGATAGGGAGGGGAGAGAAAGGGTAGAATGAGTGGCTATAACATTGTCTGCCCAGATTGCAGTACTTTAGGAAGGGCCTTATTGAAGAATCATAATTGAATTTTGTATAGTGAGACCGCAGGAGGCAACTAGGTGGCTCAGTGGATAGGACACTGGGCATGGAGTCACTAAGTTTAGTCTCAGACACTTACAAGCTCTTTGACCCTGGGAAAGTCACTTAACCTCTGTTTGCCCTAATCTACTGGAAAAGGAAATGGCAAACCACTCCAGTATCTTTGCCAAGAAAACCTCATGGCAATAGGATTCACACGATCTGCTTAGATATTTTCCTCCTGCTTCTGGCCAATGATATGCATGGTTGCACATGATTCACACTGGAAATGACAAACTTCTGGCCATGTAATGAACTGCTGCAGAAAGGAGTTGGTATTGGTATGACAGGGTAAGCCCTGCCTGAGTGGTCCCTCAGGCATCTCCCATCCCATGCCAGCAGCAGAAGAGCTGGGTATTGTAGCATCTCAAAAAAAGAACCAGTTGGCAAAAAACTGGAAATATAAGGGTTGCCCATCAATTGGGGAATGGCTGAACAAGTTGTGGTATATGAATGTAATGGAATACTGTTGTGCTATAAGAAATGGGGAGGAGACGGTCTTCATGCTCACCTGGAGAGCCTTGTACAAACTGATGCTAAGTGAGAAGAGCAGAATCAGGAAAAACTTGTACACAATCACAGATACATCGTATGTGTGATGACCAACCTTGATGAACTGGATTCTTCTCAGCAACACACAGCTAAAGACAACTCTACAAGTCTCAGGATGGAAGGAGATGTCTACATTCAGAGAAAGATCTAGAAAGACCAGAGTTTAAATGGAGACTGAAGCAATATATGCTGTTGTTCTTTTTCATGTTTGATTTTGTTTCTTTTTTCCCAGTGTTCGCTCATTGGTTACAACCTTTCTATACAACCAGGCTGTTGTACAATGGGAAAGTATTTGCAGATCCTGTACATGATTGCACGCCACCATGGGGGGGGGGGGGAAGGGATGGGAGAAAATCTGAAACTCAACTGATTGTGGAACTGAATCTTGTAAACTAAAAGTAAATAAACAAGTCATTGAAAAAAAAAAAAGAACCAGTTCCTGGCTGATGCTCTCTTGGCTGCAAAACTCAAGGTATGTGATGAAGGAGAGAGAGAGGTGGGGAAGGATGGATCCTCTTCTTTTGAAATACCATGGATACTTCACCCACTTCACAAGGGGCCCTCAGCTGCCTTTGCCTTTTTTGTTTTTGTATTTTAGGCGAATGAATATCCCAAAGTGGACATGTACAGGATTGGAATCGACCCTGTGAGTTCAAGAGTTCTCTAAGGTCCCACTGGAGGTCAAACCTGAATGAGGAATGAGGGTAAGCAAGGAGAGTGTGCCAGAAACTACCCCAGGACTTTTGAAGAGAATGGCCACCAAGAAGAGGACTGGATCAAGCTTGGCCATTTTACCAACAGCCCAGCAGGGGCAAAATATAAAATGCCTAATTAGCAGTACCAGAATCTACTTTATGTTCCAATGAGTTTCAATATCCTTTCAGCATACTGTAACAGTGGCTATCAATTAATGAATTTTGTTCATTTCATTAATGTATTCACTCTTTTTGTGAGTAGGAATGAATTACCTGTTCCATACCTGATTCACATTGTACCTAGAGTGTCTTACTCCTCACTTTGAGGAGACCTGGATAGGAGACATAACCTGAACCTTAAGTTTTTTTTTCCCCTGGTGTGGCCAAGAACGTGAGAAAAAGGAAGCTGAATCCTTCTAATTAAAGACAGGCTACCTCAAGACTGAATCCAGACCAAATGGCATGGCTGGATATGACAGGGAGAAGGCACAGTGCCCCTGCCCCAGTCTACCCAGCCCAGTAGTTCCTTAATGCTAGACTCATATCTGTTTATTCATTCAACAAGCATTTACTAAGTTTTAGACTCTTATCTGTTCATTCATTCAACAAACACTTATTAAGCTCTACATTCCATAAAGCAAGAATAAGAACAGCACCTACCTCCCAGGTTGCTGTTGTGAGGATCAAATGTGATAACATTTGTAAGCATTGTACACATAGTAATACATTCTTATTTTCTGTTATCTCTCTATATTGAAGGCACCACGACAGGGGTTGTGTAAATACAAAGATGAATAGGGTTCCCTTCTTTATCAGGTGTGTTCGCTATGTTATAAACTAGAATAGAAATTTATAAGAAAGGGGCACAGAGTTAGAATAGTAGCAACTGACATTTTGATGCTTTAGTTTGCAAATGATATATGTGTGTGTGTGTGTGTGTGTGTGTGTGTATACATATATAAGGTTTCCCAAAAGTCTTAGCACAGGCTTAAATAGGTTACTTTATGTATTTATATGCACATATAATACAATATATTATTTCATTCTAGCCTTGGAACTAACCTATGAGAGAAGGTACTACGGTAATTATTATCCCCATTTTCCAAATGAGCAAACTGAGGGTCGAAATTCCTTTTCCATGGCCACACAGCCAACAAGCATCAGAGTCACAGTTCAAATCCAAGTCTTCCTGGATTAAGATTAATCCTTTCTGGATCAAGTCCAAAAAAATCTATCTACTATACAAAGAGAACAAAACAGGCTTACATGATTATTCAGGGTATGCTTGGACTTGAGGAGACACATCTTAATCCACCCTTAAATTTTTCTCCTGCTCTTCATATACCAGCAAAGCCTTTGATGCACCCTTTGCCTCAGTTTCCTAATTTGTAAAATGAGCTGGAGAAGGAAATGGCAAACCAGAAATAATCCTTAGGAAATTTTAATATGGAGTATGGCACACGATGTTAAGAGATTTGCACTCTCCCTGCTTTAGAAATCATAAGACTATATCTTATTACATATTCTACTATGAACTGAAAGCTTTCCCCCTCCTCAGGCTTGTTTCTTCATCCCTAAAACTGATAATGATAATGCTTGCTCTCAGATCTCCGTTGCACTCATGTTAGGAGGATCAATGAGACATCATCTATAAAGTGCTTTGAACTCCTCAGGGAGACGTGCTATATAACCATAATTACCATTATTGATGGTAGCAATGTAACTGCTATAGGCTTTCCAATAAACCAGTCTTTTCCTCTACTATTTGCCACGTCTCAGTGATAGTAACACAGAACACACATTCAGTTACTGCAGAAACAGAGTTCTCTTCCTGAAGGGGGTAGGGGAAAGGGACAGCAAACTCATCACTAGTGAGGATAAGTGTCACAAAACCTCAGAAATAAAGTGGGTCCTCCAGACACACAGAGAGATTCAAAAAAACCTGAAAACGAAATACGATCACTGCCGTCACTAAGGAAAGACTTTCTACACCCAACGATATTTCAGTACAAACATACATATTGGAAGGACAACAGGCACTCTCTACCAAATGGCAAAAATACTTCCAGTCAGCCTACATTGTGATAATCATTTTCCTAGTTAGGAAACGCTGTTACAGGATCCCATTCTTTATGTCAAAAAAATTTTAATGGCCCCATCCATCAGACTGTCAAGGCATTTTATTGCCCTTTTAGGACTATTTCTATTTAGGGGCTTACATTATCTCAAGGAGAAACACAATTTCCAGTACATAATTTTGTCACTCCACACCTTGGCTTTTACTACTCTCTTTTCTCTGATCTAGCTGCTGACTCTATCATTTCCAGACTCTTCTGCATCGCACAGCCAGGCAATCACTTGTTTTTCAAGATATCAGAGATTAGAGAACTCCTATGATTCCAATCATTGTCATTCATTTCCAATGGAACTATAAGACTGCTTTAAAAACATATCTTTTGGCTTCATATTCAATGGCCTCCAAAGTGACAGTCAATATTTCATGAATCTCTTCTTTAGGGTCATCGAATCTAAGCACTAAAATCCTTTCTTCTAATCAGGCATTTGATTTCTTGGGACTAAGAGAGGACAAGGCAGCTAGGTGGCTCAGTGAATAGTTGCAGGGTCTGGGGTCAGGAAGACATCTTCTTGAGTTCAAATCTGGCCTCAGACACTTATTACCTGTGTGACCCTGTGTAACCCTGTTTACCTTAGTTTCCTCATCTGTTGAATGAGTTGGAGAAGGAAATGGCAAACCACTTTAGTATCTTGGCCAAGAAATCCCCAAATGGGGTCATGAAGAGCCAGACATGACTCAATGACAGAAATGAGAGGGCAACTTTGGTACTTTTGCTCCACTTTTCTGGACCTGAAGAGTATTAGAATAAAACCAGATTCCTGAATTTGACCCCTTCTAAATACACCTTACCTTTGACTTAGCCTGTCTCGTCACCACTCATTTAGCAATGTTGGTATAATGGTCAGTGTCCAAACCATAGCAGCAAAGAATAATTGAAAATTACAGGGTAATCAGATAGACAGACCAAACCTTGAAAGAATAATTGAAAAAATATGGCTTCAAGGTTAATTGGGTGGGAACAGACAGGAAGTATGCCCTTAAAATTTGACCTTGAGTTTAGTCTCAATATATGAAAGGAAATGGGATTTCAGGACATTTGAAATTCAGTGGCCAATATGGTTTCATTTTAACATTCTTTGAGAAAGGGAAGGGAGAGTAAAGGAACAAATTTGCTTAGAGTCTAGCTGACTTTTTTTCTTTTTTAGCCAATTGCTGGTTTGAGATGATTCATCATCTTTATGAGAATATGAATTGTCTGTTTCAGCTTTCAATAACTGTGCTAATATAAACTGATTAATTTTGTGTGTGTGTGTGTGTGTGTGTGTGTGTGTGTGTGTATTGCACATAATCAGAATCTTGGATTTTGGTTCCTTACCAGAACGATTAAAGTCAAAGAAAAATCTTCTCGAGAGACCAGTGAAGGACTGTCACTGGAATAATATGATTGGCTAATGGAAGGCTAAAAGGTATTAAGGAAGAGCAACAGCACCCTAATTTGTAAAGCACAAGACTCTAGCAAACACAAGCAAGTTCATTTGTTGGCTTGATTGAATACATCTTGATCACAGGATTTGACTCGCAGGCTCTGATGCTCTTGGCTGCTGCCATCAAATGGCCTGCCTTCAGGTCCCCCAAGCCAAAAGTCAGCTCTCATTTCTAGTCAAACAATGTATTAATCTGTTTTGAACATTCATTAGGCACAAGGCTCTTGCTGATTCCACAATGTATTCTGGTCCTGTAGTTTAGTCACAAAACTTAACTTGTTGCTTTGATTGCTTCCTTGAGGTAAAATGGTGGGTATGAAAGGGGAATGAAAAAGATGGAAGGAGCTCAGTTATCCATGCAAGTAGGTGGAAAGGATGATTGACTTGGAATTAGGGGACCTGGATTGTTTGAAATTGACATAGACTGCCTTGGTGACTTTGGGTAAGTCATTTTATTCCTTCTGATGGGGCAAGATGACCTCAAAGCTAATTTCTTGACTAAAACATCCTACAGTCATACTCACTGAAGAACACACCATGTTTTCCAAAATTCTCAGGGCAATTTTAAGCTATTAAAACTTAAAAATTTATTAAGCCTTTTATGGACACTCTCAATGTGGATGTAGATATATACAAATATAGATGTAGATAGATGTATAGATAGATAGATAGATGCAGTAATTAGCCATAGATGTAGATATATAGATATATATGGG
>JAQQSU010015998.1:0-11041 GCA_028627135.1 Pseudochirops cupreus
GGTTCACAGTGCTGATATGGTTCCTCGTAGCTGAGCTGACTTTAGTGGGAAGTATCTTTGTGTGCGTTTTGGAGTTCTAGGATTGGTTTAGAGTCCTGTTTTATGAGTATTTTGGGGTGGCTATGTGAGAGCTGCGATATGTTGCTGCTGCTATGCTGCCATCTTGGCTCCGCCCCCCTCTCTTCATTTCTCATAGTGTCTAGCAAGGGCCCATCTTCTCCTGATACTCTTTTTAATCTCAATTATACTAAATCTCTGGATGCCTGAGTGTAGCCCACTTGCCTTGGTTTTCTCAATTCCATTCACCTCAGCCCTACACCTCCCATGGCCCACTCCAGCACTGATTATCCTTCCCATTGTGCTTTCCATTGTTAATAAATTTTTCTTGATTTTCCACCTCTTCCTTCCTTTCTTCTTCTTTTTGGGACACTCATGGAGTTCTAACTCTGCCAAGAAAATTGTTGTATTCCTGGCTATTTGTTTCGGTACTGGTTACATCATTTTTATTGAAATATTAGTGAATGGGGATGGCTAGGTGGTGTAGTGAATAGAGCACCGGCCCTGGACTAAGGAGGACCTGAGTTCAAGTCTGGCTTCAGACACTTAACACAAAACTAGCTGTGTGACCATGGGCAAGTCACTTAACCCCAATGGCCCTATCTCCCCCCCTCCAAAAAGCAAAAAAACCAAACAAACAAAAAAAGAGATATTAGTGAATGAAAATAAACTAATTTGCTTCTTTTTTTTTTTTTTTGGCTTCACATATTGGTAAAAGAGGAAAGTTAGAATAGTTTGTGTCCCACATTTCCACTTCTAGATTCTCCTGATTGCCAGCTAGATGACACAATTTTCGGAGCACTGACCTGGAGTCAAGAAGATCTGAATTCAAATATAGCCTCAGGCACTTGGGCAAGCGACCTAATTTCTGTTTCCCTCAGTTTCCTTGACTGGAAAATAGGGATAATAGTAGTAGTTAGTTCCCAGGGATTTTTGTGAAAAATCAAATGAGAAAATATTTGTAAATTACTTAGCACGGGGCTTCACTCATAGTAGGCACTTAACAAATGCTTATTTTCTCCTTCCTTTCTATAGCTATCATTTAGCAACCTATCTCTGCTTTGAGATTCACTCTACTGAAACATATCACCCAACCCTAATCCTGGGGGCAATTATCTGCTGTCCAGAATGACCTCTTTTCTCATGGAGTTCAATTACAGGTTCACAGTCTTCATTCCCATGCCAATTCCTGCCTTTGTACTAGAAGATTAAACATCTAGGTTGATGTACCTTCAAACACTCTTGTCTAAAACTTCCTCATTCCCCTCAACTCCCATGATCTGGCATAGTGTCCCATGAATGAAATGATATTCCATTCAGTTGAAGCCATACATAAAGATAGTTAACACCACTGAATTCAAAATCACTCACAAGTTTTATACTACTATAAGCAAGCATTCTGAAATTCCTCTAAGACTATTACCTACCATCATTCTTTCTCTTCTTAAACCTTAATTCATTTAAATTAATTAATTAGTCAATCAAATCTATTCTTCACTCTCATAGTTTACTTGAGTCTCTCCATTGCTCAGCGTTCTCCCAGGTGATCAGTCCTGCTCTGGTTTCTCTTTTCTCCCATTACAATTTCTGTCCAACAGTTAACCAATTCAATATTACACTTTCTCTACTCTCAAATCCTTCGCTCCCTTTTGATTTAGCAACTCACATCTTTCCAAATTTCCATAATTCAGCTCTTCTATTCCTATTTACATGATGTTGAACAAAATTTGAGGAAGTCACACAACTGTGTTGCTTAGGTCAACAACAAATGTATTTTATTTAAGCTAAATTGGACCTTCATAGTAGCAAGACAATCTTTTAATTCTTTCTTAATTGATTTGGCATCTGTTCTAACCCTTTGTCTTCAGTTCAGCCACTGCACCCCCTTGATACACATTCTCAACTGTATAATAATAAAGTAGCTAACATGTATATAGCACTTACTATGTGATAAGAACTGTGCTAAGCACATTACAATTATCACGTTTGATCCTCATAACAACCCTGGGAAGTAGGGGCTAATATTATCCCCATTTTATAGATGAGAAAACTGAGGCAAACAGAGAAAAAGTAGCTTGCTCAGAGTCACACAGGTAGTAAGCACCTGGGGTCATATTTGAACTTAGGTCTTCCTGACTCCTTGGCCCAGCACAGTAAGTAATAGTTGCCCAATGCTAAGTACCTCATCCAATCCTCCAATGAGAAAACTGAGGTTATTTTCTCTGAGGAAATTTTTTCCCCTTTCTCTACATTTTAAAACCTCTGAATATCACCCCCCTCCCCTTCATTTTCACCCCCTACCTTTCGCTCTAGTTTCTGATGAAGAGTTAGTCCTTCTTTTTTTTTTTTTTAATATGATCCTATATCCCAGTCTCTGCCATCTCCTGCAGGTTTGCTGCATCTCGCGAGCCTGATCTTCAGTTTCTTCCAATTCACTGATCTATTTCTTGTTGCCTATAAACACCACTGTCTTTAAAATCCCTCCCTTAACTGCATCTTTTGTCCTCCCAAATTGATTCTTCTTCAGATTTCTACACACAATTGTCATTGTCTCTATTCAAACTCGGGGGAGGGGGAACCCATTTATTCATGTTAACTCCACCTCATTTCTTCTTACTTATTACTAAACTCTTTATAATCTAACTTCTAACCTTATCTCTCAACTAATTCTATACATTACAAAGTTAACAGTGGCCCTTTTTTTTATCTAAGTTTGGTCAAGGTGGCAAATACAGGCAGCAACCAGTCAATATTTCTCTCCAAAATCCAATTTTAGAATGGTAGAGCCATCAAAAGGTCAAAGTAAGACATTTTCCAGTCCAAGACAACTTAAGAAGCCTGCCAGAGAGATCAATGACACCAGCCTGGGGGCTAGCCCAGAGCACAAATGGTACAGCAGTAGTGTTGCACCTTACAGGTAGCTGTTAGAGGGGCAAACGGCAGCTTTAGAAGCTATCAGACCAGAGACAGAAGATGAGTCAAACATTTGGTCAGAAAGAGATTACAGGGAACTCATTTCTGGCACTGGGGAGAATTGGTATTGATTTGCAACTCTGTTGCTATTTACAGTTTCAGGTTGCAGTATCAGGGTAGAGAGGAGCGATTGTGATCAGTCAGAACCAGGTAGGGTCCCTGGTCACCATTCTAAGGCAGAGAGAAGCACTGGAGCTTGCAACTAGAAGAGGAAGGCAGAAAACATTGTTAGAGGTCCAGCACCAAAAGGAGCACTAGCATTTGTGGCTGCAGGGAAACAGGGGCCCTGCTTGGTAAAATGCCAGAGTGTAGACCAAGAAAACAGTAACAGCCCTTCCCACAGATCAAACCACCTTGGAAGCAGGAAAAATTTCAAAAATCCTAGATTAGCTCTGAAAATAGCAGGAAAAAAAAAAACAAGCTAAGGGCAGTGGCTCTCCACCCCCAGGTCAGCAAAGCACAACTTTAACATACAGATCAAAATATAGGAAAAGGTTGGGAAAAATGTGCAAATAAAAAACAAATACTCGGCCAGAATAAAAAACCTACTATAGTGGAATGTAAGAGCAACATTCAGACTCAGAAGAAGACAGCAATATGAAAATAGCTACAAGCAAACCCTCAAAGAAAAATGCTATTTGGATATAAGATCATCAAGAATTTCTGGAAGGGGTAAGAAGAGAAAAGCATGGTAGGGGGAAAATTGGGGAAAGAAATAAAATGATGCAAGAAAATTATGAAAAGAGAATTAACAGTTTGGAAAAAGAGGCACAAAAAGTCTTGAAGAAAATAACACTTGAAAAACAGCATTGGCCTAAAGGCAGAAAAAGCAGAAAAATTCACTGAAGAACTCCTTTAAAAGCAGAAGAGGCCAAATAATAGAGGAGATACAAAAGTCACTGAAGAAAAGAAGTTCTAAAAGAGTAGAATTGGCAAAATGGAAAAAGTGGTACAAAAGTTCACTAAAGAAAATCCTTCCTTAAAAATTAGAATTGGTCAAGAGAAAGCTAATGATTCCACAAGACATCAATATACAATAAAATAAAATCAAAAGAATGCAAAAAATAGGAAAATGATAAAATCTCATCAGAAAAATATGTCCTAGAAAACATAGTGTGGAGAGATAAGTTAAGAATTATTAAGCTACCTGAAGACCAATATCAGAAAAAGGAGCCTAGACATCATATTTCAAGAAATTATTGAGGAAAACTGCTCTGATATCTTTCATCCAGAGGGTAAAATAGAAATCAAAAGACTCTATCAGTCACCTTCTATAAAATATCCCAAAATGAAAACTCACAGGAATATTATAGCCAAATTTCAGAGCTCCAAGGTAAAGCAGAAAGCATTGGAAGCCAGAAAGAAACAACTCAAATGTTGTGGAGTCACAGTCAGAATCACACTGGATGTAGCAGGATCCATGTTAAATGACAAGTAGGCTTGGAATATGATATTCTGGAAGGCAATTACAACCTATAATTACAACCAAGAATAACCAACCCAGCAAAACTGAGTATAATACTTCAGGGGAAAAAATAGATATTTAATGAATGAATAATTTTCTATTTTTAATGAAATAGAGCATTCCTGATGAAAAAGTCCAGAGCTGAATAAAAAATTTGACATTCAAGTATTCAGAAGAAGCATAAAAATGTAAACATGAAAGAGGAAACATAAGGAACTCCATTTAGTTAAACCATTTACATTTCTATATGGGAAGAAGATACCTGTAACTCCTATGGACTTTATCATTATTTTGGCTGATGACCACAGATAAAATTTAAGAAGAGTTCTAGACAAATCAAACCTCACATCTCATAGTACCACCTATGA
Source organism: Pseudochirops cupreus (assembly GCA_028627135.1). Taxonomy (NCBI): domain Eukaryota; kingdom Metazoa; phylum Chordata; class Mammalia; order Diprotodontia; family Pseudocheiridae; genus Pseudochirops; species Pseudochirops cupreus. The sequence goes on from JAQQSU010015998.1 coordinate 4,864, forward strand.
AAATAATATATTGTACCAGTTATTGAGAGAGAGCATTGGAAATAAATAGCTTGTGGTTAAGTAGACGTTTTAGTCAACTGTCATTTATTAAGCAAAGGCTATGTTATCAAGCACTGTTCTAAGGTTTGCAAGTACTAAGAAAGGAAATAATAACAATAATTCCTGCTCTATGAACTCAAAGTCTAATTTCACATTTTCTCATGCTTTTCCTCACACCCCTCCCAAACATTACCACCATCCCCAAAACCCAGAATTGTAATTTCAATTACCTTCTCTCTTTCTCTCTGTCCCTCCCTCCCTCTCTCCTTTCCCCTTTAAAATTTCTTCTATTGTCAATTCTACTTCCTCAATATCTATTCAATCTACTACCCTCTTTCCACTCCCACTGCAACCACCATGACTCACTCTATATCTTCACAGAATTCCTTTCCAATTGTTCTCCAGTTTGTTCCCTCTGCAGTTCATTCTTTGTAATTCTGCCTGAGAAAACCTCCTCATCTGATCATGGAAGTCCCCTAATCATAAACCAAAAGGGATTCCCTAGGTTTCTAGTCCAGTTTTCTCAATCAGACTCCGAACCCACACTTCCAACCTAATTTCTCACTTCTATACTGCAAAAACAATTTTTAAGTTAAATTGAACTATCCTCCCTTCCCCATTGTCTTCTGTCTCTGTCTATGTCCAGACCCAGAATGGATTCTCTCCCTCTGCCATCTTTTCTAGTTGTAAATAATACATTCTCTTCAAGTCTCTACTCAAATGTTATTTCTTCCATGAAGATAGATAAGAACCTGACATCTCTCCTCCTCTCCAACTAGGTAAAAGTGATTTCTCTGTCCTCGAATTCTCATGGCACTTTGCCTGGACCTCTCCTTTACACTGATAATAGTTATTTTTGTAGATGTGCTTTCCAAAACTACTCCTGACATCCTATGCTCTTTGTCAGCAGGATCTGTGGCATATTGATCTTGGTATCTACAGTACCTAGTCTACTATCGTTCATGTAATAGGTGCTTGGTAAGTATATTTAAAATTGATCTCAGTAGGTAGTTGCTTTTATGGTAAGACTGAGAAGAATGGCAATGCTTTTAGCATGTCATTCAAAAAAAATAGCTTGTTCTTTGTACAATTTTCTTTTTAGACTTTTAATTATGATTCTATGAGATCACATTATTTGAGAGCTAAATCATTCCTTGAGAATGTGCATAGAAATATTTTAAAATGAGCAATGAACTCCTTTCATTCAGCCAAAGAATATTTATTAAGTACCTGCTATGTGGCAGATACTGTGCCAAGATCTGGGGATACAAAAGTAAGTATTGGCACTTATACCTCAAGGCTTCAGTGGTTTTATTGTCTCATTCATATGGGTAGTCTCTCCACCAGCACCTTTCTGTCTTGTGCAACAGTTGTCCATACCCTGCCATAAGCCCCCACAAAGCATTACAAGATTGTAAATCTAGAGTGGGTAGGGACTTCATAGGTATGCAGTACATTTTTCTCAGTTAACAAATTACGAAACTGAGGACTGTGGAGATAAAATGCATTGCCCAGGATCACAAAGCAGTTGAGGTAATATTTGGACCTACATCCTCTGACTCCAGAAGCAGTGTTCTTTCTACTGTACCATAGATGTCTCTGAATAATGATAGTTTCCATTTAGGTTTTCTAATATTTTATTGAGAATGCTGCCACATTTAGGTTATACATCTGTCATCCCATACTGTTGCTATATGGCCTACCTCATCTTCCCTTCATATTTTTCAAAACTAACCTTGTCAATTCACATAAACAAGTTCATGTGGTATCTTCCATTCTATTCTTTAAAATCTTTGTTTATCATGTATATATAGTGTATGTCTACAATCCACAAATGACTCCACTAATATTGAATAGTACTAAAATGTCTTTTACTGTTCTATTATTAGGAGTAAAATCATTAATATTTTTACATTTGAGTTTTGAAAGGATAAACTGAATGCCTACCATGTTCTCTTTGGCAGTATTTTCCCCACACTTTTGTCCTTATGAATTTGTCACATGGAAATGTGAATTACCACTCATATGAATTCACAGTCTATACCCCTCACTGCTCCAAAGAACCTATTAAATTGACTGCATGACTGCCAAGCATACACACAAATTTCCACTAAATGCTGTCAATATATTGGTTCAATGAATGGTCACCCCCTCAAATACAATATTTATCATCTGTGTTCTATGAGAATCAGATACTCCTATCATCTGCTAAATGCATTACATAAAAACATGCATACATAATATAATGCACACTATGGGATCCAACATATCTAAAGTTGTTTCATTTTTATTCTAATCTTCTAAAACTAACACAGGCTCTTTGTTTCCAAATATATGAGTACAACTGTTATGCAACTTGAGTAACTAGATGGTGCAGTGGATAGAGTATTGGCCTGAAACCAAGAAGACCAAGATTCATGAGTTCAAATCTCACCTCAGATACTTTAGCTGTGTGACCTTGGGCAAATCATTTTCTTTGCCTCATTTCCTTATCTGTAAAATGAATTGGAGAAGAAAATGGAAAACCATTCTAGTATCTCTGTTTAGAAAGCCCCAAATGTGGTTTTGAAGAGTCAGACAGAACTGGACAACTGAATTATGTAACATAAATGCAATGAGGTACAAGAATAACAGGAACCTCATCCTCTCCCCACAAACTTTCAGAATTGGAAGTTACGCATAACTTTGCCAAATTCATTCCAGTTATTTTCCTTATGACTACAAATATGTAATAGCAGTTAGACTATTATGAATATAATCAGGAACCAAACTCTCCCATCTCTTAGCCTCAGGTCTCCAGTGACCAACCCATGGAATGTGTTCACATTGGCCTACACTCTAGCCCTTTCCACTAGTTCCCTTATTAAAATGTATCCAGAAGAGATTTAATTGGTGCAACTGTACTTATGTGCAACTGAGATGTTGGAAGAAGGTCATTAAAGCTGTTTGAATTAGGGATATGTTTTGTCTTTGCATCCCTATTGGTTTGCAAGGTGTCTTATGGTTAGTTGGTCTATAATAAATGTTTGCTGAATTATTTGGAATTGATAGGTTCAAGTTATATGGGAAGTTCAAGAAATAGTGGTTCTTGTCATGTACTTTAAGTAGTACTCGATTAATAAAACATTGATGGGGTGAGTGGTGAAAGAAGCAGAAAATCATATTTCCCATTTCCTTTCTTCTATTCCGAAAAGACTCTAAGTTACAGAAAGGCCTGCATTGGCAGAGGGAGTTTCACCATAGAGCAGTCCTGAATACCATGGAAATTGGAGGTCCAGTTGTGAATCCCAGATGATATGCCAACAAAAAGTAATGCAATGTGTCAGTATGAGAGAAAAACCTGGAAATATGCACATGAACTGATACAAAGTGAAGTGTGAAGAACCAGGAGAACATTCACAGAAACAACAATATTGTTCAATGAAGAACTGTGAATGACTTTGCTTTACTCAGCAATGCAATCATCCAAGATGATCCCAAAGGACTCATAATGAAGCACTCTATCTACATCCAGAGAAAGAACTGATACTGCTTCAATACAGACTAGAACATACTATTTTTTCACTTCCTTTTCTTTTATTTGAGTTTTCTTCTACAAAATGACTAATATGCAAAAGTTTTACATGCTTGCACATATATATAACATATCTTATTGCTTACATCTCAGGAAAGGGGGAGGGGAATGATTGAGAGAATTTGCAACTCAAAAACTTTTTAAAATGTCAAAAACTGTTTCAACATGTAATTGGGGAAAGATAGGTAGATCAATCAATAGATAGAGACAGACAGACAGACAGATAGATGGATGGATGGACGGACGGACAGATAAATAAGATAGATGTATATGTATGTATATGTTTGTGTGTATTTATATATTTTATAGTGCATATGTCTTATTTATATACATATATACATATGTGTATTGAATAACATCTAAGTAATGAAATAAGACCATATGATTAGGCAGCTGGCAAGGATGCTAGCATGACAACTCATGCTTTTTGAGTCCTTTATTCTTCCTAACTTAGTATGAAGGATCAAAAGACCACTGGGAACTTAAAGGTTCATGAATGTTAACCTCTCTTTCAAGTGTGACAAGATGTGTAAGTCAAAAGCAACATTGTTCATTTTCTCCGTCTGACATGGGGCAAGGATTCTCACCTCTAGATAGTGGCCTCTAAAATTGTTTGAGATTGACTCCAGTGTTTCGTTAGGTTTGGAACGACACTTTCAATGGCCAAGGGGATCCTGTGTCACTTACTTGCCATCTGACTGAAATGATAATTTGATTCACTCAGAAGAATGTCAATAAATTCCTTTGAGATAGAGCAGAGCGAGAGAGAGCTGGAGGAAAGGAGGGGTAAGAAAAAGACAAACAGAGATGGAGAGAGAGAAAGGGGGAGAGAGAGAGAGAGAGAGAGAGAGAGAGAGAGAGAGAGAGAGAGAGAGACTGATGTAATGAACAGAGAAACAGACTTGGACTCCAGGAAACCTGCACTGTTTGAATACAATCTCAGATCTTTACTAGGTGTGTGACTCAGGAAGTCATTTAACCTCTTGGCCTGTCTTCTCATATGCTAAACGAAGAAGTTGGACACATTTACCTTTAATTTTCATTGCAATCTATGGTTTCATTTAAAAAAGAGACACTGAGATGGAGAGACAGAAAGAGAAAGTCAGAAAGAAAACCAGGAAACAGAGAGATAGAGATTGAGACAGAGACAGAAGAGAAAGAGAGTCACCAAATCAAGAGACAGAGATAGTTAATAGATTAGGTAGAGTGGGAAGAGAGAATAATAAGAAAGGTATTATTTCTCTTTTTCTACATGGGAAATTTTATTGGTTAATTATGTTCCCTTTTTCTTAACTGACTTCGTCCCATTTAGCATCTTTTCTTATTCAAATTGATTTAGCCTCTATACTATTAGATATTTTATTTGCAATTCTTATATTTAAGCCCATTGCTATGGGGCAGGCCCTTCAACTCCACCAGTAGGGAGAGAGTTTCATATCAGTAGACTTTGGGATAGGGGGTTACATATTAAATACAGGAATCAGACCAAAGAAGAATATCTTATCTGAAATGATCAGACTAAATTAATTAAAATATGGCCTCACACCATTTGAGTTTTATTCTACCTGACAGTGGTGCCATCTGGAACAAAACATTGCCAAAATCTTCCATAGCTGATCTGAGGGGAAGGAGGCAGATTTAGAGGCATGATTGTGTAAAAGGGAAATAGGTGCCTACTCCACTGATTTCACAATTATTCTTACACAAGGACTCTCCATAAGTATGAGGTTCTCATAGTAAATCACTACATCGCCAGACTCTTCTGAGTAACAATGAAAATGAGGCAAATGGATTATGAGGTCAGCAAGAGATATGGAACTGACTTATGTAATTTTAGAAACTTTAGTGACCTTAAAGGTATCCACCAAATTCCATATTTTTTTTTTCAGAAGGGTAAATCTAACTCAATGAGAGAAAGAAGTGGAAAACTACTCCAGTGTCTTTGTCAAGAAAACCACATGGACAGTATGGTCCTTGGAGTCACAAAGAGTAGGACTGAAAAACTGAACAAATCTAATTCTGAGTTAAAATGTCTTCTTGAGGCTTCATCCAAATGACTGGCCATATTGCATATATAAATTGGACATCAGTTGGAATCTATGTTTATTCTCTATTCTCAAGAACAATAACTATGGGGGTTAAGGAAACTGAATGGTACATTTCTTATGCCTCCAGGGTATAGAACAGTCTACATGTTATTTGGAAACTACCTAGGTCTTAGAGATGGTAAATAGTTTCTTTGTCAGTGTATTATTATGTAGTATGTTTTTTTTTCATTGCTTCTTTGCCAAGAAAAAATAGCTGAATACAATACCCAAGCATGCCTATTCATTCCTGTGCAAATCCACCCCTATCACATTGAGTTCATGTTATTACATCTTCATTAAACAATGAATATACAGGGAAGAGACAGGTTTCCTGTTGGAAATTCTGAGCTGATTCTGATTGAGTAAATTCACACTAATAATACCTTTTAGATCAGGGTTTTTAACCTATTTTTAGTGTCATAAACCCTTTTAGCAGTAAGGTAAGGACTATGGATCTTTTCTAGTATGATATTTTTAA
>JAQQSU010015999.1:0-11041 GCA_028627135.1 Pseudochirops cupreus
AATCAAATGAGACAATATTTGTAAAGCACTTAGCTTAGCTCCTGGCACATAGTAAGCAGTTGTAGAAATGTTAGCTCTCATTATTATTTTAGGCAAATGATGAAGTTAGCTGCCTCCAAGTTCAACAGCAATCATCCTTCTTTGAACCAGGAGGCCTGAGCTTGAATCCTGGCTCTGAAAAGTGCTGGCTCTGTGACCCCTCCTGGGTCATCTAGGGTCTTATAGCCTCATTTTCCTTAACTACAGTACAAAACTAGTATTGAGTCTCTCAGAGTTATTTTCAGGAAAATACTCTGTAAACCTTAAAGAACTATGTGAATATTAACTATTTCATCTTGATGAACAAACCAGTGGTTACAGGGATTATGGAATGCATGAAAAGGATGGCCTTAAGGGGTTCTGCCAGTACCCCCTGGGATAAGAGGTTCAAGTGAGGACTGTCATGTGGCCTGGACCAGAGGTCCCATTTAAGTTCTCCACTGGCTTGCTATTAGGGTCAGTTCTGTTTAAAGATTTTCTCCAGGGAAAAGTCTCTCTTGGAGAATGTTTCTAAGTATAATCTAGAAGAAAACCATCCTTTTTACATCTGAGGTTGGCCCATTTACTGGGTCATAGGCAAAGGTGTATTTGAGCACATTGTACTGAGTGTAGATCTGTTTGGGGATGCTTGCTACCCCATGGGTTCCCCAGGTAGTGAATATTGTCCGTGGGTCTATGTGCACATATGTTTATACAGATCTACATGTGGATGTGGTTGTAGTCCTAGTGATTAATATCTAAGGGGGTAGCTGCAGGACCCAAGGAGAGACATGGCATGTGAGCTCTCATCCCCTCTGCAGCTCTGATAACATTTCTGTGAATTGTGGAAGAGTCGTGTTTTGTGTGATGTGCAGTGATTCTGAGGTTTGGCATTCAGGTCATAATAGGATAAAGAAGGCAGGCACATTCTGCAAATGTAGGGAATAGGGTGGGCAAAGCTGTGGAGAAAAGGAAGCATCATTTGTGTTTAGGAAATGGTATAGGATCCAACTTCTCTAGAATATAAGATGTGGGGTGCAGAGTAACGTGAAAAAAAGCTACAGGGGAAGGGGCAGCCAAAGGTTGGGGAGTATCTCAACTCTGAAGTCTAGCCTAGGAATTTGAAATGTTCCAGCTACAGGTCATGGGAAGCTCCTGAAGACTGTAGAGTTTGGGAGACTCTTACCTGGTCCTTAGGATGATTATTTTGCTAAATGGGTGAAGGACCAGATAGGGGAGTGGTAAAGGAAGCTATGGGGCAAAGTCCAGTTGGGATAGGCTGATAGTCTGATTCAGGAAAATGACCATGTGATTAAATATGAGGCATAACTCATGAGAATCATTCAGCATCACTATATGGACTGTGACATATAAAGATGAAGATTTTGGCCAAAACTTGTCTTTGTTTCTTTGTCTCAACAAAAGCAAAAACATGCTTTAGGGGTTACTAAATAGCCCCACGGAGGGGAGGCACCATTTGGAAAATGAAATGAGGTGTCAAATGAAGGGGCTGAGCCCCCTGGAATGTTTTTCTCACTGCTGGTAAAAGGTTATATATTCATCTGTATTTCCTATTTCCATTTCAATCAGAGCTGTCATTTCCCTACAGATTTGGGACCCACAACTAGAAGGGCTCTATATCTGAGGCCACAAATTCCTTCTACTCCATCCCTGATTCACTGAGCCCAAAAGCACATCTCACATTTCTATTTCCATCTTCACAACTCGGGTACCTTAAACCTTGTGGTAGTTGCTTAGAAAAAGGCACTCTCTTGACCCTACTTTCTTAATTTATAAAGAGATGAGGTTGGGCTACATCTTGGGTCTCCATCAGTGAGGTTGCTATGTGGCATAGTGGATGGACTACTCCATTTGTAATCCAAAGACCTCAGTTGCTTCCTAACTATGTGACACTGAGCAAGGATTACCCCCTCTAAGCCTCAGTTTCCTTAACTCTAAAACAGAGATGGCAATGGCACCTCCTCTGAGGCTTATGGAGATCCAGTGACATGGCTCTGTAGAGTATTTTTTGCAAACCTGAATGTATATAAATGTTAGCTAGGTTTATTATCATTAGGCTAATTCACTTATTTCTTTGTCTCAGTTTTCTGATCTGTAAAATATGGGAGCTATAAGTAGATGGACCCTAAAGTCCAGACCTGTTCTGAATCCTCTGACCTGTGGTTTTCTTGATCTAGAAGGTCAACGGTCTGTGTCACTAAGGCCCTGAGTCTCACTTGGAATCCTTCAGTCGTTTTGGGATCAGCATCAGACTGTCTGTCTAACATTCACTCTCCTTGCCAAGTAGCCTTTTCAGCATTTTTAAGAGATATCAACTGCCTCTAGTTATGTCTGCCACCCTTGACCTTCTGTGGGAGATAATCACTGTATTTTAGAGCTAACTGACTACTCGCCATTCCCTGAACACATGCTGAGCCTTCTCACAGGTGAAAATTCTTTAAGAAGTTACAAAGAAATGCAGAAGGCACAGTAATCAGCCATCATCGTGTTCACTAACTCCACAACAAAGGTGAAGCAAGCGGGACTCTGCTCCAGGGCCTCGACATCTAGGGGGCTAACACACATCTCTTGCTTCATTCCTTCTCCTAGCCCATCTGTTGCCCTAATTTGCTATCTTATCTGCAAGTTTCAGGGTATTCCCTTGATTGCCCTGGACTACCTTCTGAAACTCTGCTATCCCAAATGGATTTGTCCCAGGCACCTGAATTTCAAATGTTGCCTCTGATAATGGCCGTGTCATTTTACTAAGCAGTCATTCAATTTGATTCAACAAGCCTATATTAAGTGTATAGGCTGTGCAAGGAGGGAGGATGCTGACAATGGAATGAGCAGACCTTGGTTGGAAGCTAGTCTCTGTAGCAGTCAGCTGTGTGGCCTTAGGCCAGGGACTCTATCTTTCTGGGACTCCATCTTTCTGGGACTCCATTTCTGACATCTGTTTATTATCCCCTTGAGGACAATAAATCTTCCACCTCTCCTTTCATGGGACCTTGGGAAGATGTTCCTCCTAAACCTTCAAGTGCTGTAGAGATGTGAGTGATTCCTAATTTAAGTTTGAAGTATGGTGGTGTCACCTCTGGCCTCACACAGATACAATAGAAGAAGTACTTATGATATAGTGTGGTTTTTAGACCCTCCCTCCCAGGGAACACACCCGAGGCTCTAGCGATGTTCCATACCATTTTTAGTCTTGGCATCTTAGGAAAGGTCAAAGGTCAGCTAGTCTAACTTTCTCATTTGATGGAGGAACCTGAGGTCCAAGAAGAGGCCATATGATTAGAAAGGGTCAGAGATGGAATTTAAGCCCAGTTTCAGAATTCTTTCCACTGTTCTGTGCTATGTACCTGAGCTTCTCCTTTGAGATAGTTTTCCATATGATCTGAGGCACCTTCCTTTCTAGCTTTGGGCCCAATGAAGAGACTCTATTATGCCCTAGAATCCAGGATAATGGGTCTGTAGGCTTGTTCTTCTTGAGAAAGGTCAGGTTTGCTTCATTGTGGGTTATCATTTTGGCAATTACTGAAAAGAAAATTATTCACATCAAGTGCTAGAAAAACTCTCTATAAAGTTTTATAGGCATCAAGTGGCATTTTTATTAGTCTAACATTCCCCACCCACATCCCCCGAATTCCTTGACATTTTCTTCCTACTCTTTACTCAAATGATCCTATAAAAGCCTAGCACAGACTCAACTACCCAATTATCATTGGGCAGTAGGAAAGGGAGAAACTCAAAGAAAGCCACAAGGAATCACTTCCAACCCTTGTCAGAGGTTCTGATTCAAGCCCAGCATCATTCCCCAGCCTGGACAACTTAGTTCTTATAGTTCTCAGAACTGCTCCTCCTTCCCCAACCAAAGATCAAAAAGGTTTATGGGTTCAGAGACCAATTCTCTTCAATAGTAAAACTAGCATAATAGTGTTTTTACAACTTCTCAGACTCCAAGAGCTGTTGGAACTTGGATTTTCTATCATGTCCCCTTTCAGCTTTAAAGTCCTCATTTACAAGAGAGAAAAAAAATACAAGTTGAATTCCTTAGGTAGGCTCATCCAGCCTAAAATTCCATAATTAGAGATCCACTCCTTTTATTCTAGAATCACAAAATTTAAGAAAAACAATGCACCTTTGTTTACCTCAGGCTTTCTCATTTGCAGCCTCTTTATCCAACACCATAGCCCAGTCAGCCAAACACATCAAGTGATTGAGGAAGAAGACCAATGGAAACTCCTTCCATCTCAAAGGCATCACATGATTTGGGTTTGCAGAGTAAGACTGGTGTTGATCCCAAAGAGGAAAAGAAAAATGGAGCAGAAACTTATGACCCCACTTGCTCGATGACTGGAGATGGTCTTCTGTGGGTGCTAGCCCCAGATACTCTCTGCCATGGCCAGCTTTTAGTGGTACCTTGGCCAGAATCATCTAAATAATTGCATTAACTTCCCATTTGCTTTATCCAATATTTTAATCACAACTGACACTGGGGAAATTCTTTTCAATCTGCTAAGTCCTTTATATCTAATAATTCTCTGCCAAAAAAAAAGTCATTCTTATTCTGAGTTTATTGAAGAAACTGAGTCACCAAGAAGTGAAGTTACCAAAGTGAAAACAAATAGGTGTTAGACCCAGGTCCCAGAGACCGACTGACTCTGGGTCTTTGTGTTGCTCTAAGTCACCCTGTACCTATAGTATTAAACACATTCAGATTTTAAACAAATTGGTCTATAGGTCACTGTATAATGCTTGAAATTTCCATCTCTCTCTCTCTGTCTCTGTCTCGCTCAGTCTTTCTCTCTCCTTTCTTTCTCTCTGTCTCTGTCTGTCTCTGTCTGTCTGTCTCTGTCTGTCTCTGTCTGTCTCTCTGTCTCTGTCTCTCTCTTTCTCTGTCTCTCTCCTCTCTTTCTGTGTCTGTCTGTCTCTGTCTGTCTCTGTCTCTCTCTGTCTTTCTCTCTCCTCTCTTTCTCTCCATCTCTGTCTGTCTGTCTATCTCTCTCTGTCTCTGTCTTTCTCCTCTCTTTCTGCGTCTCTGTCTGTCTCTGTCTCTCTGTCTCTGTCTGTCTCTGTCTGTGTCTCTGTCTCTGTCTCTGTCTCTCTCTCTTTCTCTCTTTTACAGATTTCCTCACTTTTTCCTTGGTAACACTGATTTTTCTCCTCTTTTCAATATAAGACTGTGACCGGCCAGATGGCCTGTCCATACTGATACCACAAAGCTGCTGCTGGCTCAATGACCCCTTTCAGTCTTATTGGGCAGACCCAGCCTGTGCCTCTGTTTAGGCCCACAGCCCTTTTGCTCAAAGTCAATGGAGATTTGCTCAAAAAGCAAAACTGAGAAGGGGCTGCGGGAGTGATGGCAGAGCATGGCCAGGGTTACAGAGAGGGGCGTGTTCCCTCTGGGCTTGCTGCTGGGTCCCACATCTACTCCTTCCTAATCAGGGCATCAGGGTCTAATGCTTTGAAATCTCCACAGCATCTTTTCCTGTATCCATAAAGACACTGCCAGCATGTTTACCAGGCCTGCCCAATAGGCGCCTGCTGCCTGCAACCTGCTCTAGGATTTTGGGTGTTGGGGGAACCAATGGAGGTTCTCACTGTGCCCTACTGTCTGTCACAGGCCCTGCAGCACCCACCCCCCAAGTCTGTTTCCACTCTAACCTCTCTGTGCTCCAAGCTCAGCCCACCTTAATTCCGGCCCCTGCCTACCTACTGCCAGTAAACCAGTCTGACCCTTACTAGCTTCCTTCCTCCCTGGGCTATTATGAGAAACCTCAGATCACTGGAGAAATGCCGTTGTGGTGGTGGTGTTGTTATCACCAACAAAGCACATGGCCAGGAGTTAAGAAGAATGCCTTGGCTTAAAGGGCCAAGTGCAGAAGCATGCTGAGTATGTAAGGGAACATGGGAGACTCATGGTCAAGGAGTGTGCAAATCAGGAAAGGGAATGAGCTGGTCATGCAGCAAAGCCTGCCTAAGGGATGGCCTCCCAGTGTTTGCCCTGGCAGTCTCAGCCCATGAAGGCCCTGCCAGAGGCTGACACAATGTTGGGTTGCATCTGCCTGGGGGAGACTGATGAGAGGGCACACAGGAGGACAGACTGAATCAGCTGTGATCTTCCCTGGCAGAGGGAGGACCCGCATGAAGGAGATTGCAGAGCATCAGTGGTGAGCACTAGATTTGGATCTGCTTTGGTTCTGCTCCAGTCATGCCAGTGTCTGCTGGGAATATCAGTGAGTATAAAATAAGAAACTTCACACACCTCCCCATTTGAGGTGTTTCCCAGGGAAGGCTAAAGAGTCATTCCCCCCAGTTCCATATAAAATGACTTTGAAAAGTAAATAAAACCATATGTTTGATGCACTGGGGGAACCACTGTCTAAATTTATCCTGCCGACCAAGTCTTTTAAGCAAAAATCTTTCAGCAATGAATAGAGAAGCATGACAGCTTGGTGGTGTGGGGGATAAAGCGTGGGACCTAGAGTCAGGAGGTCTCATCTTCCTGAGTTTGAATCTTGCCTCAGAAACTTACTAGCTGTGCATCCCTGGGAAAGTCACTTGACCCCGTTTGCCTCAGTTTCCTCATCTGTAAAATGAGCTAGAGAAGGTAATGGCAAAACCACTCCAGTATCTTTGCCAAGAAAACCCCAAATGGGGTCACAAAGAGTCAGATACAACAACAATAGTAGCATATTGCCTTTTATTCCACATTTCTATGTGTCAACTTACGTTTTATGTAGCGCTTTTTGGTTTGAAAAATTTGTACTAATGTTACCTCATTTTGTCCTCACAACAACCTTGTAGGTGTGTGGTAGGTGTGAAGCAGGTGCTTTATTATTATCATTCCTATTTTACTGAACAGAAAACTGAGGTCAAGAAAGAGCAAATGACTTGTCCAGACACACAAAACTAGTAGGTATCTGAGGCAGGATTTGAGCCTAGGTCCTTCTGTCTTCAAGTCCAAACATCTCACCTAGTGTAGCACCTAGTATCCTGTGTAATTATTATCTAATAATTCTAGGTGGGGGTAGATTATTTCTCTGAGCAGAATATGAGCTTCTTACAGGTCCAGGCTCTGATTCTTCCCTTTTGGTATCTTTGTTTTTAGAACCTTGCTCTTTGACAAGACCTACTGAATTATTGTGTTAAGCTGAGCTGAGCACAACTGAGCTAAGGTGAATTGGGTTTGGTGGGGTGGGATGGGTAGAAATGAGTTAGACTTGGGCTAATTTGTTTTGATACTAAATTGGGTGGGAGTGATTTGAATTAAGGTGAATCAAAGTGAGTTGAGTTGAGTCAAGTTGGATTAGATTCTTGTTATTAGGTTCAATTGAGTCCAGTTGCTGTGATGACTTGGCTTGGTTTAGGTTGAATCTAGTTCAGTTGAATTGAAACTGTGATGAGTTGAGTCAAGGTGATCAGGTTTAGGTGGAATCTTTGGGCTGATTTTGATTAGTTCATGTCAGTTGGGTTGACTTGAACCGCACCAGACTGAGTTGAATAGAGTTGATCCGTATTGGGTTGACTTGAGTTGAGCTAAGTATTTTTAAATCAGGTTATATAGAGATAAGTGGAATTAAGTTAAGGATAACTGGACTTAAATGAATAGATATGATCCAGGATGAATGAGATATGGTTAGGTTATGGGGAGTTTCTCTAAGTTGAACTGAGTAGAATTTGTGAAGAACAAGGTTGGAGGTCATATGCCATTCCCTGTTCATTTAGCCAAATTATAGCTTATATTGTATGTCTTCTCCTTCTATGCTCTTAGACCTTACTCTGATCCCCATGGACATCAAAGAATAAAATTTGGAATATATGTTAAAAATCATCAAATCAATAAGAGTCAATAAGGGTGTCTAGGTCACTTAGGGCTTACGTGGGAAAGGGGTAATGCTGCCTGGGTTTCTCTGTCATCTATTACTAGATGTATACATATTTAGGAAACAGAAGACAGAAAGGGAAGAGAGCCACATTTTAAATCAAACCTTGGGGCATTAGTAATTTCAGGGAAATTGTTAATAAGCCAAGTACCTGAAGGGATTTTAAAGTGTAACAGATGCTTATGAATTTCAAAGCTGAAGAAAAGGCAAGGAGTAAACATATTCAAACACGCAAATAGAATAATTTATCAATAAAAGATACTGAGAGTGAGATGACTCAAAGGCAGGCCAGCTTAGTCATGGATAAAATGGGGCATGACACGAATATTGGAAGGAATGGGAGACCCCAGTGTTAGTGAAGAGAGTGCATACAAGGAGAATCCCAGGGATCTGATACCCTCAGAATCATAGGATATCACAATTGGAAGGGAAAGGCTTTGAAGGACTCATAATAACATCATCTTTGGCTTCAGAGTAGGAAGGAATCACATAATGACTCAAAGCTAGCCCATTGTCACCGACACCAACCTATAGCTGAGAAATTAATCTCTTCCATGACATCTTCTACCAGTGATCATCCAGCTATTTGCTGAACACCAGGAATGGAAAAGTCATTATCTTCTAGAGCATTTCATTCCATCTAGAGCATTTCTCACTAGAATTTTTTCCTTAAATCAATGTGAAATATGTCTCTCAGACTTCACACCATGAACATTCTACCTCATTCTGTCCCCTGAAAACAAGCAGAAGGCAAATTCCCCTTCCATTTGACTTCCCTTCAAGTATTGAACATGATAACATACCCAGTGCACTATGATTGTCAAGTTTTCTCAAGATTCTGGTGGCTCCTTTCTGAAGAAACTAAGATTTGTCCATACTTAAAAAAAAAGAAAAACAGATGGACCCTAAAACAGAATCCAGTATCCAACAGATATGTTTTTTCCAACTCTGGATTACTTTACATAATCAATACTGAAGATTTGACCCAACACACACACACACACACACACACACACACACACACACACACACACACACACACACTTCCTAGTTCTGCCATATAGGGCCTGGTAGAACAATTTTTTTTTCTTTTTTTAAACTTATTTATTTACTTTTAGTTTACAACATTCAGTTCCACATTCCCTTGAGTTTCAAATTTTCTCCCCCTCCCTCTCCTTCCCCCTCCCACCCCACATGGGGGCATGCAATCAAATATAGGCTGGTAGAAGAATTCTAATTGTTTTCCTTGACATTACAGTCCTACACTGGAGGACAGCTATAATGTCCCTCCTAAGCTTTATCTTCTCTTAATTAAGCATGCTTTTAAGGAGTCTTCACAGAGAAGGGAAGAGAATGGGAAGGAAGGGAAGGGAATGGGAAGGAAGAAGGGAAGGAAATGGGAAGGAAGAAGGGAAGGGAAGGGAGGGGAGGGGAAGGGAGCAGAGGGGAGAAGAGGGGAGAATTTGTACTATATTTCAAAGTAATATTTTTGAATTCATATTTTAATGATTGGTTCTAAGAAGCTGTAAGATAATTATGGCAAAATGAATATGGGTTATTAATGGACATTTCTCTGTTCTGTGATTCCTCTTCCTCCTAACTAGATCTTTCATGTTGCTCCTAGATGTTATGGTAGCCTATGTAAAGATATCCAGGCCAGAGTAGGCCTCTCTCTATCCTTCATTTCCCCCAATTTGTATAAGGGAATAAATAATAGGCTTTCTTTTTATAAGGAATGGGATTGTCTACCATTCAGCTCAGTTCAACACAATTCAATAAACATTTATTAACAATCAACTGTATGCCAGATACAAAGAAAGAAAAGAAGGAAGGAAGGAAGGAAGGAAGGAAGGAAGGAAGGAAGGAAGGAAGAAGGAAGTGGGGAAAGAAGGAAGGAAGGGGGGAAGAAGGAAGGAAGGGAGGGAGGAAGGAAAGGAGGGAGGAAGGGAGGAAGGAAAGAGGGAAGGAAGGGAGTTCTGGCCTTCAAGAGGCTTCCATTCTACTCTTGCTGAGTTTATTCTTAGGACAGGAAATGTATCCCTAGATAGATCTTTGACTTCTCTACATCCCCTAAAAGCAAAGAGAAAATAAATCTCTATTTGGAAAAACTTTCTGACAATCAGAACTACCCCAAAGTAAAACCGGCTCCCTAGGGAGTTAATTAGCTCATTGTCAGTAGGACACTATTTAAAAATTATCATCGTTAGCTGTTTCTGCTCATTTCTGAGTATTATATGGGTATAATATCAGTTAATCCACAATATAACAAGCAATATCTTTAATGAACATTTTTTCTATCTCAGTCTTGGGGGATATGAAGAAGAATAAGGTATATCCTCTAGTGGTTTAGATCTCAGTAGAAGAAAAAATGTCTCAAACTGGGACAAGTAAAATGTGCAGGATATGAATCAATCAAAAAACATTTATTAAGTGCTTACTATGAACCAGGCACTGTGCTAAACAAAAATGAAATCATCAGGCAAGGAAAATAGATCTCCTTTCAGAGCTATGGCCAAAGGAAGTATTCAGGAACAAAGATCATAAAAGATAAAATGGACTATTTTGATTATATAAAAATATTTTTTTTTTTGCAAATAAGGAAAATAGGGGTGGCTAGGTGGCACAGTGAATAGAGCACTGGCCCTGGACTCAGGAGGATGTGAGTTCAAATCTGGCCTCAAACACAACATATTAGCTATGTGACCTTGGGCAAGTGACTTAATCCCAATTGCCCTGCCTTCCCATCTCCAAAAAGAAAAAAAAATAAGGAATATATTTTTAAAATTAGAAAGGAGGGGGGCAGAGCCAAGATGGCGGCATAGCAGCAGCAACATATCGCAGCTTTCACATAGCCACCCCAAAATACCCATAAAATAGGACTCTAAATCAATCCTAGAACTCCAAAACGCACACAAAGATACTTCCCACTAAAGTCAGCTCGGCTACAAGGAACCATATCAGCACTACAAATTGAAACCAGCCTGGCCTGAAGCCACTTCTGAGCCCCGGAGGCGGCTGGATAAGAGGAGCGGTGAGCGGATTAGTGGCAGCTGTGAGCAGTGTTCAGAACTAGGTCAGTGGGCCTTGCAAAATCAGGAGAGAAAAGCAGTCCAGTGGAAAGGCCTCCAGAG
>JAQQSU010000016.1:0-42648 GCA_028627135.1 Pseudochirops cupreus
TCTATGCTCTCCAAAATCTTATTCCAACCTAATTTCCAAAGTTATCTCTCACTTCTCTTGTATGTGAAACTTCCATTGAAACCAGAACTCAATGTCCCCTCAAGAAGTCTTGGCTATTCTTGCTTCTGTGCCATTGTTCTGTCTACTTGAATCACCTTTCCTTTTTTCTCCTTTTTGCCTATCCAGATCCATACAATTTTCCAAGGTGCAGTTAATTTAATAAAAAGATTCAAGATATACTTAGTAAATGCCTATGTTTAAGGCACCGTGATAAACACTGAGGATACATGCTCAAATTCTATTTGCTCTATGAAGTTTCTCTAAAACAACCATAAGCACATTCCTGCCTCTCAACTCCTATTGTACTTAGAATCTCTACCATTGCTTGCAAATTAGCATATTGGCCTGTGATATCTTTAATATTCTTGTTTAATTTTTCTTATCTTTATATCTTAATTCCCTTTAAACTTTTAGAGTGGGGAACATATCTTAAATCTCTTCTAACAAAGTATAGAACTGAATAGTTTTAATTGATTGGTAGATAGCATCCCAATAACCGTGCTAGAGATAAATGATCATAGAAAATCTAGTTGCAGTAAATATATTCTAAATAATTACTATAACTAATCATTAAAGTTACCACTTTAGATTTTAATGTATTAAAGCTCGAACTGCTGAGAACTGAGGTGGTTGTTTATTGTTTCTCAAAGGTCATTTTCTCCATCATATCACATATCCCTATCACTCTTTTCATAGAAGCATATATTGAGAATTACCTGATCAAGGTATCCACCAATTTAGAAGAATAGTCTTAGTGTAATGGGGAATAATTCCCTATGAACTAGTGCTCCCTAGACTCTGACATGAAATTTTAATCACTGTAGTCTGTATCAATGTGATTTTAATCATAATATTCAAGTTAGCATTTATAAGATGCTCTAATTATTGTTATAGTTCATTTCAAATCTTACCCATATACACAAATAGATGTGTGTATTTATACATATATGTATATACATGTATATTACATAATTACATTCACTTTATATATAAAAAGCTTAATACTCCCTCTGGGTTTATTTCTCCAACTTAACTCTTGCCTTGACAGTGAATGCCAAAAACCCAAATGCTTAGGATCTAGAAGTAGCAATTTGCAGCAGCAATCTACCTGAGTCCAATTCATGAGCATTTGCTGGTATGATTTTCATTAATAATCAAGTAGTAGATACAATCAGATCTTAACAAAGGCATTTGTTCAAATAGCATAGAAAGAATATATTGTTAGAAAGTGTTCCCAAACCAAAACCTCTGGTGCACTCTCTGAAAAATATGCACAGAGTCTGTGGTGGTGGTGGTGGGAGCTGGGGTTGTGTATGGGAGGAGACACAAACTTAAAGCGCAGTGGTAATGAGGTATTTGTCTAGGTTAATATTCTGCATCTGTTGGAGTGGATCACTCAGAGCCTGAGAACTCAAAGATGTATTTAATGAAAATACATTCAAATACCCTCTTGCAAAAGCAATTCAAGGTCATTAATAAAATCCAGGAATATAAAAACAGATAAATTCTGCTGGCAAGGAGGTTAAAAGCAGTTAAGAAGGAGGTTTGCCTCAGGGAGAAACTTAGGGATCAATGTTAACTCTGACTGCCCAACTGCTTCCTTCTTCATAAGAGGCCCAGCTGATACTGTGGGCTTGTGGAGGTTAACTCATGCATTCCCAGTTCCACCAATATCCTACCCACAACAGACAGACGTGTAGGGAATACGTGTGGTCAAGACAATTTACAGTTCTAGAATGTCAAGGCTTTAATGTTCTTTCTCTCTGTAGAAACCTCATGAATTTCACTGTCAGTGTGGCACTGAGAATGGTAGTGAATGGGTTGTTATGCTACTAGGCTGATTCCCTTAGAGCAGTGGTTCTCAGCCTTCCTAATGTCACAACCCTTTAACACTCGTATGTGGGCATATCTGCATGTGGGTGGACCGCCTGGAGATGGATAGAGGAGCGGTGTCTCAGTTCCTAAGACCTTTGGAAATATGTGTTTTCCGATGGTCTTAAGCAACCCTGTTTGACCCCCAAAGGGGTTGCAACCCATAGGTTGAGAACCACTGCCTTTGAGCATAGTGTTACACCTGGATTAGTTGATCTACTGTCCTAACTTCTGGTTGATAGCTGGTCATAACATCACTTCTATCCAGGTTAGGAAAGATAGCTTACTTGGCTCCTGAATTGGTTCCTCATGAGTTGAAATATCTGTTCTAAACTGGTTGATCTGCAGTATTCCCTGGCTTTAGTATTTGTTGGGCTACTGTAGTCTCTCTCACAAGTCCAGCCTCAGAATCAGTTAAGTTCTTCCATACCTTTTCATCTAGAGTGCTACTCTGTTCTTTCAGAAAAGCAGAGATCCTTAGCCTAGGATTGAGAGAAACCTCTCCAGTTTTGTTTCCTGAGTTTGTCATCTCTCAGGCAAGAAGGAAAAGAGGTATCATCTCTCATATTCAAAAATCCTTATTGAGAACAGAGTTCCCTCAGTGAAGACCTCAACCTAACTTAAGGTGAGTATCTAATTATAATTTCCATATTGGTTCCTGCTGGTCGATACAAATGAGAGACTGAGGGATAAAAGGTATTGAAGCATTCTGGAGCAAGTTTGTTCTCTGCTGGCTTTGTCTTACAGAATTGCACTATTCAGTGCTAGATCACTTATACAGTGTATAATGCTTCATTTACACCTAAAAGTGCCTCACTCTTATATTACATTCTTTCTGTGTTTGCCTCTATGATCTTCAATTTTATTGAAGTCTAAAAGGGGTAAATGGGGCAGCCAAGTGGTGAGCTGGAGAGAGCACTAGGCCTAGAGTCAGGAAGACCTCAGTTCAAATCTTACTAGCTATGTGAACCCGGGCAAGTCACTTAACTTTGTTTGCCCCAGTCAAATGAGCTGGATAAGGAAATAGCAGACCACTCTAGTATCTTTGCCAAGAAAACTCCAAATGGGGTCATGAAAAGTCAGATGCAACTGGAACAGCTAAACAATGAAAGTACTAAACACAGCAGCAGCTCTGTCTTTCAGTTTCTGACCTTAGAGAGGGTACCTTAGACTTAAATTGAGAGTGTAGTAGTAGGCTGTAACATTGTTGCTTTGACGCTAGAACAAGACGGAGCTTTCAGTACAGGAACTCAGAGCTATCCTGGTACAGAAAGGGAATCTAGCTTCTAGGTGAAGAATAAGGTAGCACTATCCTTTTGAACCTTCAGATCCTTTTAGCTAGCTAACAGAGGTTGTATCCAGAAACTGGCACATCAGTCAGGGCCAAAAGCACATCTATATTTCCTACCCCAAACCCGAGTTGGGAGCTTGAAAACCTCAGGTGGACAGCAATCATATTGTACTCTTGATCAAACCTCACAGGTCATGACCAAAGTTTGGAGAAACTTGACCTCATCTGGACCCCTGTGATCCTTGAAGAACAAGCCCTATACGAACCACAATGAAATTAAAATTATAGTGAATAAAGGGCCATTGAGAAAGGATTAAAAATTAACTAGAGACTAAATAATTTAATCCTAAAAAACAGGAGTCAAAGAACAAAACATAGAAACAATACATAATTTCATTAATGACAACAATAAAACAAAATGCCAATATTTGTGGGATGCTTTGAAAGTAATCATCAGAAGAAAATTTATATCTCTAAACACCTTCTTCAACAAGAGAAAAGGAAAAAAACGAACTGGACATGCAATTAAAACACACATAAGCATACAAAACAACTAGAAAATCAACAATTTGAAAAAAATAAGCACCAAAATATAAATCCTGAAAAATCAATGAAAAAAAATTAGCAAAATTTAAAGCAAAAAAAAAAAAACTAACCCAACTCACTCACATAAACACCTAGAAAACCAACATTTTATAAAACATCAAAATATAAAACCTGAAAAAATCGAACAAATGAAAAAAGTGAAAAAAATGAATTGACAAATAAAACTAACAACTATTTTAAATATAGTACATAAACCAGTAGCTAACTTTTTTTTAAAAAGAAAAGCCAACTTAGTAGTATTAAAAATTAAAAAATCAAGAAATAGAGATATTATTAGAATCTTTTTTTGTCCAAGTATTTGCCCATAAAATCATTAATTTCAATGGAAAAGACAGACATACTTACCAAAAAAAAAAAAAAAATACACAGGTAAACAGAACACTAACTAGAGTATTTATATAACCCAACATCAGATAATAAAAAGTAGTTAATTCATAAATAAGCTCCTGGAACCAAATAGAAAACCTGGACCAGGTGGATTTACAAACAAATTTTATCTCCCATTCAAAGAACAAATAACTCTAATACTGAACAAGCTGTTCACAAAAAAAAAAAACAAACCCAAAATAGCAAGAGGTGGGATTTTGACTAAATTCCTTCTACGATAAAAATATGGTCTTGATGCCTAAAAAAGTGATAATCAAAACATAGAAATAGAACAATGGACAAATATTCCTAATGAAGATTGAGAGAAAAAATTTTAAACTGTCAGCAAAGAGAATACAGCAATATATTCCAAAGATTATAGATAATGACCAGGCTGGATTTATATAAGGAATTCAGGATTTGTTTAATATTAGGAAAATGTAAAAATAATTTAAAACATTAATAATAAAAATAAAGCAATATGATTAATTCTTAGATGCAGGGAAAAATTTTTTTTGACAAAACACAACACCCTTTTGCATTAAATTCATAAAGAAACAGGAATAAAGAGACATTTAAAAATGTTAAATAGAATACATCTCAAAGCAAGAGCCAGCATTATAAGTAATGGGGAAAAACTAGAGTACTTGCCAATGAGATCAGGATAAAGCAAGGATAGATATTATTTGATCATAATTTGATATGGTACTAATAGTGTTAACTGTAGCAACAAGGTAAGAAAAATAAATTGAAGGAATAAACATCAGCAAAGAAGAAAAACCGCCATCTTTTGCTGATGATATGATGATTTACTTATAGAACCTTAGAGTCAACGACTTAACTGACATAATTATAATTCAAGCAAAGTTTCAGAATATAAAATGAATACACATAAACCATGAGCCTTTCTATGCTCAAAAAAAATCCCCTCAACATGAAGAGATAAAATGAGAAATGTTATTTTAACTAACTACAGAATGCACAAAATATTTGGGAGACTACCTACCAAACTACACATAGGAACTATAGGAATATTATTACAGAGCACTTTTTCTTTTTATAGAAATATAATCCTAAATAATTGAAGAAATATTAATTGTTCATACTTGAGACAATTCAATATAATAAAGTCACAAGCTATCTAAAATAACTTACTTATTCAGTATCATATGAAACTACCAAATAATTTCTTTATAGAGCTAGAAAAACTAATACTGCAACTCATCTGGAGATGGATCTCATGATAAATAATGGAAAAAGTGAGAAGGGAAGAAATGTAGTATTATCAGATCTCAAATTGTACTACAAAGAATTATAAAAACATTTTAGTACTGGTTAAAAATAGAAATCGGTCAGAGGAATAGATTAATCACATAACATGTCAAAGCAAATGAACACAGTAGCATATTGTTAAATAAAAACAAAGACCTTATCTACTAGGATAAAGACAAAAATTCCTGGGAAAACAAGTCTGGTATGAATTAAGGTTTACACTAATATCTTGCATCATATATCAAGATAAGCTCCAAATAAATGCACGATCATATCATTAAAAAATAGAGGAAAAAAGAAGAAATTATCTTTTTTATCTGTGGATAGGGGAGAGGATCACAAAAAAGACAAAATAGACATCTTTTGTTTACATTAAAAAAAATTACATAAGCAAATTCAATATAATTAAGATTAGAGGGGAAAAATCTTTCCAGTAATTTTCTCTGAAAAAATTCCATTTCCAAAACATATAAGTAATTCAAATTAAATTTGCAAGAGTAAGAGCCAGTCACCACCTGAAAAATGGTTAAAAGACATGAATACTCAGTTTTCACAGGAAGAAATCCAAGTTATACGTAGCCATATTTCAAAACAAATGCTCCAAAAATCACTAACAATTAGAAAAATATCCATCAAATTAATTCTGAGATTCTACCTCTGACCCATGAGACTGACAAAATTGACAGAAAAGACGGATGAAAAAAGTTGGAAGGGCTATGGAGTGTATAGTCCTACTTACATTGTGGAGCTGTGAATTCAACCAGCCAATCCAGAAAGTAATTTGGAACTAGGCAAAAAAAAATGTTATTAAATTGTGAGTTCTATGACGTCTTATGTCCCATAGAGATTAAAGAGGAAAAAAACATATTTTGTTGTTACTGCTCTTCAGTAGGTCATTTGTGTCTGACTCTTTGTGACCCCACAGATCATAGCATGCTAGACACTTCTATCCTCCACTATCTCTCAAAATCTGTCCAAGTTCCTATTCATTGTTTCCATGATACTGTCAATCCATCTCATCTTCTGCTTGCTATCTACTTTTCCTTTTGCCTTCAATATTTCCCAACATCAGAGTCTTTTCCAGTGACTCCTGTCTTCTTATTATGTGGCCAAAGTATTTAAACTTCAGTTTCGATATTTGACTTTCCAGTGAATTGTTTGAATTAATTTCTTTGTATTGAGTATTTATTTACCGATTAGACATCCTTGCTTTCCAAGGGACTCTCAAAAGTTTTCTCCCACACCCCAATTTGAAAACATCAGTTTGGTGGTGCTCAGCTTTCCTTACAGTCTAAATCTTACAGCCATACATTGCTACTGGAAAAAACCATAGCTTTGTCAGCAAGGTGCTGTCTTTGCTTTTTACTGTGCTGTCTAGATTTGCCATAGCTTTCCTTCTAAGTAGCAAGTGTCTTTTAATTTCATGTGAGTCAAGAATATAAAATCTCACAATTTCCATTTCTTCTATCCCTATTTGTCAGGAATTGATGGAACCAGTTGCCTAGATATTAGTTGTTTTTATTTTTAATTCTATACATACAATTGTATTTACAGCAGCTATTTTTGTAGTGGCACAGAACTCCAAATTAAAGGGATGCTCATCAATTGGGAAATGGCTGAACAAATTGTAGTATATACATATGTTGCACATAACACTCATGCAAGTAGCCTCTACATATAGACATACAATGCAGTCACATATGTATATACACATGCACACATGTATGTCCACTATTGTACTGTGAAAGTGTTAAAAGTCATTATTTCAGAGAAAATTGGGAAGGTATCCATGAATTGAAAAATAGTACAGTGGGCAGGACCAGGCAAATGATTTACAGTGTAATAACATTTTAAAAAATAAGTAACTTTGTTAGACTTAAGACCTCTCAACAGTGCAGTGATCAATCATGATTCTAGATGGCTCAAAATGAAGACTGCTATCTCTTGACAAAATCTTGATGGACTTTCTCTCTCTCCAAGTACACACACACACACACACACACACACACACACACACACACACACACACACAGATTTGGGACATCACAATATGGGAATCTGTTTTACTTGACACAGAATGTTGATTAAAATGGTTTTGCATCTTTTTGTCATTAGGGATGAGGAGGGGTATTAAGATAGAAAAATAAATGCTTGACAGTTGAAAAAATTCATTTAAAAAGTTAGCATAGAAAATTTAGTAGTTTGTCCTCCTTAGTATATTACTGTTGAAAGAGCCCTGGATTTGGAGTTAGAAGAACATATTTGTACCTATATGACTTTGGATTTAATAATTTAACTCTAAAATTTCATTAAGTAATTGCCTTATACCCTAATAATATAAGGGTTATGCCATGAAGAAAACTTATTCTATATCAGATAAGTGATTCAACAGCACTGGAAAAAAGCGTAAGACAGAACAGCCTATAAGATCAGCAGAAGATGTCTTAGCAGATATAGGATGTTGTTGCTTTGAAAGGAAGAAAATACAAAAAAGTATGATTGCTATTTAGAACATCTTATTCTAAAATGGCCCTTCTCAACTTTTAAACAATATTGTTTTCAGCATCATTAGTCCATGCATCTTTTGGTGCTGTCGTGTAGTTGCTTGGGATACTGAATTCCAAGAATACATTGGACTGAATTTTCTTGCTAATGTCGTGCTTTTGAGTTTTATCAAACAATTAGCAGAACTATGCCTGGGGCACATACAACATGTTGTCATGGCTTTTAGCTCTTTAGCAGACAGAGGACTCCTGTAAGATTGATTTTCCAATGAAACCATTTCACAAAAAGTAGTCATTGTCCCTCTCCATCTTTTTTGTTATGCCAGTCATGTGCTTTAATCAATCTTTTGCCCAAAATATTGTCTGAGTCCAAAGAATTACTATCAGTGAAATAAATTAACAGATCCATACACTACCTTGATTTAGCTACATTTACTTGTCACTAACTTCCCACCTCACCTGCTAAGTAGCATCAAATTTATTAGCATATTTTGAAAGAATTTTTTTTCCTGGCTGAGAGAGAAAAAGAATGCTTATTGACTCTTATTGGGTTAGTGTTTTGAAGAACTCTGTGATATTTTAAGCATAAGCTCCTTGAGGGCAGGAATGATGTAATTTTTATCTGTGTGTCCCTAGTACCTAGAGTAGTACCTGGCACACAGTGGGTACTTTAAAACATGTTTCTTTCCTTCTCATTCTGCATAATACAATCATGGTGAGTAGAGGGTCAACAACTCCTCTCTTTGGGGCATATAAAACTATGTATGAATTAAGAATATTTGCAATACAAATTTAATATGACGCATCATAAATGCTAAGTAAATGGTTTTTCCATCTATTCATTTAGTCATTATTATTTCTTAAAGAAATAATTAAACCATAATTAAATGGCCAAAGCAGAATCAGACAAGGCTTCAAAGATTCAGTCAATTATGTGTCTCTTTACCAATCTCTCTACATGGGCCTTAGAGTGGTTAGCATACTCAGATATCAACTCTGCAGTTCCTGGTGTGTGTCTGATGATATATGGTAATTTATATCAATTGAATCTTTCAGTCATGTCTAATTCTTACCTAATTACAGTGGCCTTTGAAAAACATTCTTCATGCTTATATTCAGTGACACTCTGAAGATATTATAAAGAATTTAGACACTTAACTGTTTGAAAAAAATCACTAGCTGTCATCAGACAAAAAAGGACCAAAGGAAGCACAGAGAAGTCTGTTTTGCTATCTAGGTGTGGAGTGCTATGATTCTTGTCAAAGGCTTGCCTTCAGAAATAAAAGGCTCCTTCAAGCCTGGCAACCCATAGAATCTTTCTTTCTCCACAGGACTCACCAAAAGCAAAAATTCTAGCCTATTATTGAGACTGTGTGAAGGTCAAGATTCTTTCTTGAAAAACCAGTGACCCAAGTCAAAGACCAAGGTCAGCCAATAACATTTAAGTGTTAATGACCTCATATTTAATAATGTCCTGAATACAGCTCTAAATCTATAATTCTGTGATCATATGCAAGAATACAGTGCCCTGTGACTAGCATCCTCGTTCTATTTAATCACTTAATAGCTGATTGTTTTTCTTAGGGATATTTGCTCCAAAAATATATTAAGAACAAATATACAAACATTTCCCCTAATATTTTGAGGGCATAATACCTCTGTATACCATCAAATCCCTGGGGAAAGGTAGAAGATTTGGTTTACAGCCTACTTCAGTTTCTGTTAGTCCTACCAAGTTTCAACCCACGGCTTAGCTGGGCTAGCAGTCCTGAATCCTTGCTTCTCAGGGCTTCGCTGCTGGCTGGCTATAACCTTATGTTTGGTTTCCCAAACTTTTGGATTCTCATGCCTCAGGCTCCAGGACCATTTTAGAAATTCTAATCTCTGCACCTAGAACAAAAAGGAATGGAAGGAAAGGCTAAATACTAAGGGCTGTTTTTCAGGCATATGCTCTAATGAAGAGATCAAGAGTACTATAGGGTAAGGAGGTAAGGTAGTAAGGGAAGAGATGAGTCTCAATTCCTCCTTCACCATATGATGTTAATGAAGAGTTCATAGAGGATGGAACCAAAATCCTTGAAGGTGCTTGAAAAGTTTAAAAGATGTCTGTATTTCTCACTATGTAGCCAATAAAAAAGGCTGCTCCCAATCATGTGGTGGGCCAACACAATGTCCCAGTTCTCCAGTCTCCCAGAAAAGGGCCCCCCCAGCTTCTTCCAAATGAATGTCACCCTCTAGGATTATTGAGGTATGTAGCCAACCTCCG
Source organism: Pseudochirops cupreus (assembly GCA_028627135.1). Lineage (NCBI taxonomy): Eukaryota > Metazoa > Chordata > Mammalia > Diprotodontia > Pseudocheiridae > Pseudochirops > Pseudochirops cupreus. The sequence continues at coordinate 10,238 of JAQQSU010000016.1, forward strand.
TCATACTGTAATTTTTGTGGAATGTGATATCTTCAGCATGCCTTTGGTTATCCCATATATAATTTTGAAGACTAGTAATGGTCAAGTGTAAACCCTGTGTTTGTTTTCCTTTGAAAGAATGCATTTGGACTGCTTGTATACAGGTCCACATGACACAAAATGAAGAATAGAGAATGACCAGGTTAAGAAGAGAACCTGAGCAAATTTTTGTACAAGTCTCTCCATATTGCTAACTCTAGCTCATTTTTCTTATTGAAAATCTATCCTAAAATTCCCCTTTAGTCTGATAAATTTTTAAAAATACGGTATTTAGACTAATGGTTCTGGCTTTATAAGGAGTTGTTAATTCTGTGTAGACCAGAATGAATTTAGCTGAATTTATTCTTCACTCTTATTAGTAAAAAAATCATTATTAACTTGAATAATGTTACATTTATCTAAATATAACTATCACTAAATTCAGGACAAATATAATGTCAGACATACAAGTATATATATATGCATATATGTAATGATTTGTACATGCATGAAAATGAGCATTTATTAGTCACTTACTATGTGCCTGTTACTGTGCTAAGAGGATTGAAGATACAAAAACAAACCTGAAGCAAGATACACACACACACACACACACACACACACACACACGTATATATATATTCATACATATGGATATATACATATATACAGAAAAATATACATATGTGTATTTACATATACACATAGGTAACTTGTTTTATTTTTGGAATGTAATGTAATAAGTTATTAAACTCCTAATATATATACATATGTATATGTATATGCCAGGGATGATTCTAAAAACTTTACAAATACTATATCATTTGATCTTTACAATAAGTAGGTACTATTATTATCCCTATTCTAGAGTAGAATAACTGGCACAGAGGTCCAGTAACTTGCCCAGGATTATCTAGCTAGTATTTTGGATATCTATATATAGGAATTAGTTTTGTGATTTAATTGGAATAGAAAGCTTTGTCTGTTTCTGTTCTGCCTCTGTCTTTTTCACTCTTTCCTCTTCCACCTCTTTATCTCTTTCTTCTTCTTCTTCTTCTTCTTCTTCTTCTTCTTCTTCTTCTTCTTCTTCTTCTTCTTCTTCTCTCTGTCTCTCTCTTTCCCTTTCTTCCTCCCTCTCTCCCCCTCTCAACAGATTCCAGGAATTGTCATTTTTTCTACATTGAAGTTTTTTTCTTGTCTAAAAAAGAATCTAGAACTGTCACTTCATATAATACAATAAAATGAGTAATTCAAAGTTTCTCGTACAAACTCTTCTTTACTGCCCCTTATCCTTGAAAGAGAAGTTAGAATTGGAAAGGACCCTAAAGGTCATCTCCTTCAAAATCTTGCTCTACAAGAAGCATCCCTGATGGATAACTATCCAGCCTGTGTTAAAATACCTCTGATAAATGGAAGCTTACTATCTTGTGGGCTAACCTTTTCTAATGTTAAGTTTTTTTCTATTTATTAGAAAATGCTTTATTTATATTCAGCAGAAACCTACCCCTGTAGGTTTGCCTACTGGCTATCTTTTAAGCGACAAACAAGTCTGTTTTTTCTTCTAAATGACATCTCTTCAGTGTTTTGAAGAAGACAATCATCAGTCATAGCTCTCCCCCTTAGTCTTCTCCTCAGGCTAAACATACTTAATTGCTTCATTCATTCTTGACAGGATTTGCTTTTCAAAAATCTCATAACTCTGGTCATTCTACTCTGGTTGCAGTTAATGTCCGCTAATATTTTCCCTCTCAAAACTCCAGTTCTGAGCTGTTTGTCATAAAATGTAACTATTATTCCCACTGTCTAGATATTATTCTTTGATTATTATGATGTAAAGTTACAGGCCTTTCCCCTCTCCTCCCTTTTTAGAAACTTCGGCATATATGATGTTATGATTTTTATCAATGGATGCAAAGCCATGTCTCCTATTCCTATGCTTGACATAAATCTTTTTAAAAAAAACCTAAGAGCAAGATTTGATATTTAGTCCCATTGAACTTCATCTTCTCAATTTTCTCCTGGGTTTTAGCCTGTCAAACAGCATTCTGATTCTGACTTCAGCTATCCCTTGCAGTTTTATTTAGAAACAATTCATAAACATTTTCTTTTTAATCTTTTTAAAAATCTTCAATAGCAGAAAGCTAAGGAAAAAAGTTTAGTTTATGTCACTAAAGCCATTTTACCAGTCAGTGCAGAGCCTTTATCAGTGGTCTTTGGGTATACATTGTTTAACCTAATTCTGATCATCTCCTTACATTTCAAAATTTTACATACAAGGATATCATCAGAGACTCTGAAATACTTTGCTCAAAGAAGGTATCTATCTTATTACTCTGACAATTCCCTTGATCTACTAACTTAATGACAGTAGTAAAACAAAATGTTTGGCTTGATTTGGTCTTAGAAAATCCATACTGACTCCTAATGATTGCTGTATCCTCCTTTAAATACTCATCAAAGATGACATAAGTATTTTTTAAAGCACCTATCATGTGTCAGGTACTGTGATAAAAGCTTTTTACAAACATTATTTTATTTGATTCTCAAAACAACTCTGCAAGATAGGCTCTATTATCATTCTCATTTTACAGTTGAGGAGACCAAGACAAACAAATGTTAAATGACTTTCCCAGGGCCACGTAGATTATAAAGGTCATATTTTAACTCAGGTCTTCATGACTCCAGGCCCAGTACTATATTCCCTGACAAACCACCTGTTTAAAAATTATTAAAAATTTTAGTTCAATCATAAAATCATTTTTAGTATCATCCCAAATTTCTCCAAAGCCCTCAAGACAGATCACCAGAAGGTAGTTACTCCACCTTCCATCCCGTTTCTTAGAGTTTGAAGAGGTGATTTCCTAACTCTATAACACATGAGTCCTCATCAGTGTTCCTCCCTCCACTGCCCCATGATTCTCAGGTGATATGTTAGCCAGACAAACATATTTAGCTATTAGAAACTAGTGTTTACTATGATAGTGTAGTTGGCAGAGTTGATATGAAACATCACCTTAAAAGTAGTTAACATTCTCTAACCAATAGATACAGAGTCCAGGGGTAAGTAGGCTCAAGTGTAAATCACTTGTGGGTAACATAGCTCTTGGAAGACCTTTTACTGGAGTCCTCTAGATGGTCTTCTTAGTTATAGGGTAACTTTTCTTCTAGGTTTCTAGTAAAGTGTTGAAGCAGCCTCGATTTAGTTTGTCTAATTCTTCAATGTTTGCTCATTTTCCCAGCCAATTATTTGACTTTTTAGCTCTTTGTTAAAGTAGGAGGACTCTGCTTCCAGTGTGGAGGATATACTGTCCAAAGCTTCAAGGGTTTTGTGCAGCTGTTTTCAGAGATATTTCTAGGCACCTGTAAACTTTCAGTTCTTCCAAGGTTGTATGATCAAAGGGAGGTGTTTACTCTTCTCCTGGTGTGTAAGTAACCACAAATACTCTTTTCTGCCTTGGAATTCTGAGGACAATTCCCTCTCTACTGCCACCACAAGCTCTGCCTTGCCATTGCTCCTCCTCACCCCAGGACCACAACCTAGATCGAAGCACAGGCAAAGCAAGAGAATCCTACTATCAGCACCAAAAAAAAAAAAAAAAGATCTCTCCATCTCTCTTTGACCAGTCACTTGATCTCACATCATCTGTGGCCTGAGAGCTCCCAAAGCAACCACTGCCACTACCACCATCGCCACCACCCTGGGTCTAGGGCCAGACATGGTCCTCTTTCACACAGGCCCCACAGACCTTTCCTACTGACATTCCAAGTTGTCTTTGGTGTTTGTTGGTTAAAAAGTCTGAAAACTGCCATAGCTGCCAGTGATTCAGTCCCTTGAGGCACTCTCTAGGTTTGCTAGGGTTCAGTATATGCTGTCGTGGCCCATGCTCTTCTCTCAGTCTGGTACAAGAGACCTTTCCTGTGGACTGTCCATGTTGTCTTGGGCTGGAAATTTGTTTCACTCTGTCATTTTGTGGGTTCTGCTGCTCTAGAATTTTATAGTCATTTTTTACAGGTATTTGGAGGGATTTGAGGGGAGAGCTCGAGCAAATCCCTGCTTTTATTCTGCCATCTTGGCTCTGCTCTCTCTAATTCTGCTCTTGGCTCCCAATGTAAATATTTTTTGCCAGCTGCTATGGTCTGAGAATGCTATGATGGCCTTGATGAGAAGCACAATTCTTATGACATTCTGAAGGCTATAAGGTTTACAGCCTTGTTTACAGTCAAGTAGGTCAGGGAGGAGATTGGAGCCAGTGCTGAGACTGGGACTCTTCTCACTGGGACTCTTCTCCACCAAGGAGCTTGACTTGAAGGTGAGCAATTTTAATATATGATACCCTCAGTAAAACTACCGAAGTGTGTTTGGCAAAGTCCAAAGTCACAAATTGTTCTTTAATGACTTGATCTGCTGCTAGGTTTTCCTTTTTGAATGCCTTTGCCAGTGCCTTGTACTAAAAAATCTCAGAAAAGTCTTAGAAAAAAATCTGTATGTCACAGTTCATAATCACATTTGTTGATCAGCATTCTTCTATACTTTGAAATACATAGTCATACAATTTAAGAAAAACAGCATTTTATAAAAGTTACTGCCTTTTCTGGTGCTTGTGAAAAGTCTCTCTCAGTCCTAAACAAAGAAAAGAAAGTCAGGCCTCTGTCTCTTGGAAGAAATAATGGTACCTTACACAGTTCTCTGAGTATATGGGCCTCCCATATGCTCCCATTCATAATAGGAATCTGGAATTGATTAGAAGTCAAGTCAATCCTTTTCCCTTTAAGAGAGAAACCAAGCTAATTTGGCATGGTACTTATCTTACAATTCTGATCCACTGGCTCCAGAGGTAGAGGACAAGGATCCTTTCCCTCTTCCTTTTCCAAAAAGAAACCCCTTTACTTGATTCCTTCCCAAAGACACACACACACACACACACACACACACACACACACACACACACACACACACACACACACACACATGGTTTGATCATCTACATTGTAAAAGGAACAAATAAATAAGATTTGTATCTTAGCAGGAAATATCAGTTCTGTAGAGATCTCAGAGTTCCATAAAGTTTAGGGACATGGGAGCTACTAGAAGTTATCACATCACCCTTGAGAAATCAAATTTTCCTGAATGAAAACTCATCTATTATTTCCTCAGTTCATAAAGCCAGTAAGCTGAGGTGTGAAAAGGTACACCAAAATTTATCCAGGAGTGACCATACCATACTGTACTCTTGGAGGCCCAGTCATATTTATTGTGTCCTCATACCAAAGAGGACCCAAATTTCCCCTAATGCAAGAAAAATTCCAACAGCCTTTGAACTTACCCCTCCACAGAATAAGCAAGTTAATTTGAAAAACAAACTCCGAAAAGTTCTTAAAGAGGCATAGGGCTCCCAAAAAGTGACTAGATATTTAGGTTTGATTATTCAAGATTTCTAAGATTAGCTGATCAACATTATCATATGGACCTGAAGTTCACAAGGCTCTCAGACAAACTATCTAGATTTATGGAACAAATAAGACAAGCTTTCTAGGATTGTTTGCTGGCACCATCACTACCACCACCACCACCAACAGCAACAAGAATGAGAATAAGAACAAGAACTCTGTTATGAATATTTTGGCATGTATGGGACCCTTCTTTCCATCTTTGACTTCCTTATGCCCAATAGTGAAATAGATGGTTTAAGAGGGGCATAACCAGTTTAGAGGGCTCCTTTTCCCATTTCCATTTTTAACCATAATTACTGAAGCAATTCAAAATTTAAAAAAAAATAGTGTGCCTTTATCTCTACAGCTTCTCAGCCAATGGGTTAGAAATTGTGGGTTAGTGGCTCTACTGACACCCTTTAGACTATTGCTAAGTGACAATGAAAAGTAAGACCAACCGTAGTCGAGCTAATTCAAATTTGTCTCTCCTTTTCTAGAAAGCATGATTATACTCATGTCTCAATTACTAGACTTGTATTATTTGTCTCAGGAGCTTAAACCTCATCTATTTTCTTTTTCAGAAAAAAAATTACCTAATTTTGTCTGAAATTGCAATTTTCCCACTGAAAAGTCAGCCATTATTTAAGTTAATGTAAGAGTTAAGTGCGAATGGGAAGATAAAAAGGGATGTACTCAGGGGAATCAAATAGAGTAATATTCATCTTCAAGCAATGTTTAAAAATGTGCCATCTCACATGTCCTGGATAGAATTATTACATTTACAACTTTTCACACAGGTTCCTTGGTACAAATTGTGCAAATGGAACATCCATTTCTTGCATTGGCAATAATTTCTGCATCATTCCAGGCAGCATAATGCTATAAAAAAAGCTTTGTTGAAATGCTGGAAAGTGTTAGCTAGTTGAAAATTCAAGTGTCGTATTCTCCATTGTCTCTCGCATCCCATCAATCACCACAATTAACCCTCAATCATTCTTTTTGAATTTCTGAAACTTCTCCCATATAAAAGTAGTCTTTTCTTTTTCACTGCCACCATCCATGTTTAGTCTGTTATCACTTTATGTCTGAAATATCACATTGGCCTCCTAAATTGTCTGCCTGCCTTGAATATTTTCCATTCTTTATCCTTGTTAATGCTAGTGCTTTCCCTCTGTTGATTATCTCCAATTTATATGAGATTATCTCCAATCCTGTATATATTTTGTTTGTACATGGCTGTTTGCCTGTTGTTTTCCCCATTAGACTGTGAGCTCTTTGAGAGAAAAGACTTTTTTATTGGCCTCTCTGTGTTTCTTCAGTGCTTATCACTTGTTAGGTACTTAGTAAATGTTTGTTTACTTGACTCTCATTTTCCCTATTTCTTGTTTACTTATAATACAAAAGATATGAATCTCTCCTTCTAAAGGGAAATTTTGGACCATGTAAAGAAAGCAGCTTGCTTTATTCTTAGATATGATAACAATATTAAAAATAACAGTAACTGGAGTTCTTGTAATGCATTAAATGTGCATGATCTCACTTTATGCTCATGATAAGCCTGTGAAGTAAATGCTACATTTTTTTTTCCTATTTAATTGATTTACACATTTTACTACTTTTTTTTTCTGGACTGCAAGATAAAGATGAGCATGGCATGAATTCCAAAAAACCCCCCTGATGTTAACTTAAGCTTTGTAAAGGGAGATAGTGTCCAGAACAAGGGAGGTTAATGAATAGTTCTGTTGTACTTTGTCCTGGTCAGACCATATCTGAAGTATTCTTTTCAATTTTAGTCACCAAATTTTAGGAAAGACATATATAATCTGGGGTGCATATGGTGTCTGGAGAAGCGAGGTGGCACAATGGATAGAAAGCGGTGCCTGGAACAAGGAAAACTTACCTTCCTGCTTTCAAATTTGGTGTTACACACTTACTAGCTGTATGACCTTGGGCAAGTCACTTAACCTCCTTTGCCTCCATTTCCTTAACTGTAAAATGAGCTGGAGAAGGAAATGGCAAACTAGTCCAGTATCTTTGCCAAGAAAACTCCAACTTGGGTAACAAAGAGTTGGACATGACTTAAAATGACTGAATAACAACAACATCCAGTGTCCAAGATGGTGAGAGTATTATAGAACATTTTATAATAGAAGAGTTTGAAGGAGCTGAGGTTGTGCCTCTTGAAGTGGTAGAGAAATGATAAGCAACTTGAATGATATGAAGCTATGTCTGTCATGGGATTAGTCTTGGTCTCAGAAAGGAGTACTAGAAACAAGAGATGGAAAATTGTGGAGATGCAGTGGTTTTAAGTAGAATGTCAGAACTTTTGGGGTGTGTTGTAGAGGAGAATTGTCACAAATGGGGCCCCTCCAAAGCAATTGAACCAGATTGATATGTAATTGGTAAATATTTAACAAAATAAATACGAATTCAATAAAACACATATAAACACAGATATCCCCTACAGGGATCCTTATTATGGTCTAGTAGTCCCTGTTTCTTTTTGAGTCTGACAGGACTGTTAGAGAGGACACTCAGACTTTAAGAACATGTTAGAAGAGGTGTTTTCTAAGGTCTCTTTCTGCTCTAAGATCCCATGATTATAACTAATGCTTAACAAATATTTGTTGAAGGGATAAATGAGTAAATGATAATACACTTTATGCTTTCACAGAGCTTTCAGCCCAAATGGGAAAGGATTAATAGTGCTTGCTTGAAGTGCCAAGATGAATATCATTTCCCATTAACAATTCACCCTATGAGTGTTTTTCCCCCCTATGTTTGTATGCTGTTGATATTTGGGATTAAATTTAAGGTAGAAAGAACAAGATAATCCCTACTTCCACTGCCCCTCCCTTCCACCACTGGACCCTCACCTCTCCCTGTAATAGTAATGGAATTTGAAGATCCCCTTGTATTTGCAATCAAACAGGTACTTAGCACTTAGTTCCAAGTTCATGATTGTGTTAAGTATTAAGACACAGAACTTGTGAATCCTGTAGTGGGATGGACTTATTGATGTAACAGGAAGGGGCAGAACAGGGAGGAGCTAATACTGTATATAAAGAAAATCCCAAGCTGAGAGAGACCAGAATTGCTTGGAGCAAGCTTCTGGAGGCTGGGCTGCTACTGCTGGAGAGAGAGAAAAGAACTAAGGATTTAACTGAGAACTGAGAAGAACTGAGAAATGAAAAGAGAAGAGAACCGGGAGGAGTCATGGCTGTGGTGTTGCCACTTTGTCTGTCTGTTTTGATGTTACTTTGTCAGACTCATCTGCTATTAGAGGGTAGTGCTGTTGTTACAGAAGCCCTGGGACCTTGCTGCTGGTTCAGAAGCCCTGAAAGAGGATTTTCTTGTTGTATGTTTACAGAAATCCTGGAAGAGGGTCTTCCTGATGATTTCAGAAGTCCTGGGACTATACAGATGATTTATGTTGAGTTCTCAGACCTTGTTGGTGGGTTTGAGTTGATTTCATAGGCAGAAAGTGAATTGATGAGGATGCTGGCCATGTGAATGAATGTTATTGTGGCTTTATTAAGGTTTATCTTTCCAAGAACAGAAACTGTGAAGGACTCAAGGTGGACCAGACACTGAACTTCAGTGTGGAACAGGAACTGGATGAGAAACTACACAAGAAGCTGCACTGGAGAGCTGCCTTTGAACTTAGGTGACAGTGGGATAGATTCAGGCAGGAGCTAGGACCATGGAAGAGGAACCATGGAAGCTGAGAGCCTGACTTCAGTCGAGATGAAAAGACCTCTACTTAGGTATTTAATGCAAACTGAGAAGATCATGATTTATTAGGGGTGCAGAAATTTGACCTTTATATTTAGATAATTGAGTTAAGGACTTACTAATTAAGGATGATTGGAAACTAATCTTCAATTAAGAAGAAAGAAGACTTTTTGATTGAAGAGATTAAGACAATGTGACTGTGGTCAAGGATTTGACCTTTGTACTTTGTGTCAATTAAGGAGGCTTGCCTCCTTAAGGGCGATTGAATTAAGGACTTACTAAATGAAGGACTTACTAAATGAATGTTATCCTTTGCTTAAAACTATGTGACCATTTGGTGAAAACTGTGTGGCCATTTTAGTGATAAGTTGTTATGCCATAACATTGTGAATGCTATACTTTGATTTCTGTGAATATTTTGTCTTATTTTAATGCTGAATAAATAGAGAGTTCACTATATTATGTAATCAGAACATCAAAGCTTTTCACAGCAGCAGTCCTCTGGAAAGTTTCTTGTGCTTGGCTTTATACTGCCCTATTCCTTTCCCTTTCCCACATCTCCAGTCCTGCAGACCAGTACTGTACAATACAAGGCAATGTCTGCTTCTCCCCAGTGAAAGGTTTTTCAGCCACCCTGGGAAAAACTGTATGGCTGCCACTGAGAACTCTCCTGCTTTTCACACCACCTATGGCAACCAACCATCCTTAGCCTATCTCTAGTCTAACCTCCCTGAAGAAGTTTATAAGTTGTTTATGTCTGTCCTAGACCTTCCGCCCAGTTTCAGCTGGGAGCAGGACCTTCTTCACTGTGCCAGGTTGAGGAGCCTCTATGAGGTGACTTTGTCAAAAAGCCTTTTACTGGTACCCAGTGCCCTTTCTAGTTTGTTGACACTTCTTTTTCAACATTATCAGAATTTATTTGGATATAATCTGCAAGCTATAAAGAATGACTTGAATATCTAAAGGGTGATATGTGGAATAATAATTTGCCAGGATTTGAAGGTTACATTTTGTAGTAGCCTGCTCATATATAACTTTAGGATATCTGAAAGCAAGAAATTTGCATTCTTTTTTTTTTTTTGAGTTCCTGGATTTTGTCAGCTTTGTTCGACTTGATCCTTGTGGAAGCTATGCAGGACTCATTTGGTATCACAGCCAGTAATTTGCTTTCTGGTTTTCCCAGGCCTATATTTGCTCTGTTTGTACCATTTTACTGCTCCCTTCTAAGAGTTCAAGTGATACAAATTCTGGACCAGTTTTCTATCACAAACAAGACATTGATTATTGACGCTACAACTTTTAATTTCTGGTGCCTACATTTGGTTTGCAGTTGCAAGTGGTCTAATTGTTGGCATGTTATACCAATAGTATGTGAAAAGTTTGTCAGGTTCTTTGCATAGCCCACTGGATGGTAAAGTTGTTTTCTTGGACAATTGAACTCTTCTTCCAGAATCAACCAATGAAGTCAGAATTGGAACGGGATCAACAGTAGATGTTCAGAGACAGCAAAGAATGGAATTGTTCAATCATCAGCTTATATTAGCTCAGTTTGCACACATGAGGTAACAGAGACAGCAGCACAGTGGAGGATTAATTGGAATAAATTTTTTCCTCATATACGTCAGAGACAGAATGGAAATGATTGAGGTATTTGACAGTCTGAACAAGAAGTTGCAACATGTTCTCTTGAGGTTTCTGAGGAGCAGGTTGTCCAACTCATGGAAATAGAATTTTTTTAGAGTAGATGCTTTGGAGGTCTTGAGAATTTCAAATAATGACCTTAATGTAGCCACCAATTTTCTATTGCAGCATTGACAAGTCTGAGGAATTCAGTTGACATGGTTGCTTGCCATCCGAGGCAAAGATAGCATCTGCTTCCTGGATGATATTGAAAAGTCATTATGAAATGAATTCGAGGTAACAAAGCCATGTCTACAAAAACTAAGTTAAAATGTTGGATAAAGAGTAGCTATGCCCTGCTGCTCCCATGCTCTTAAACCCCAAGACTGTTCATATTATATTGTCTCAAAATAATTTTGCCATTGAATTAGCTAGCATGTTCTTTTTTAAAAAAAGCAATTGCAATATTAAGAACAAATCTGATTGACTAAGTCATTTTAATTATTGTAAATATCCAAATTAACTATGAAGGGCACATGAAGGAAAATGCCATCCGTATCCAGAGAAAGAACTGATAAATGGAAGTATGTATAGAATGGTTTTACATTTATATACTTATTTGTGTCTAATGGTAACAATCTCTAAGATGAGGTGGAGGGGGAGGGAAGAAATGAAAAGAAAAAAAGTTTCATGATAAGTTTATTATATTTAAAAGGAATAGAAATTGCATTTAATAGATTTGCTGTTTCAGGTACAATCATCTTTTTTTTATGTTCTATTATGTCATAGCATGTTTTTTTTTCTATCTTCATTTTGAAAAATTGGGTCTTTTTATTAGTTTTGGGAATAAATAGTAAAAAATTTGTTATATTATAGGTATAAAATGCTGAGCAAAATGCCACTTATGCAACAGCTCAATGCCACTCCAGAAGGGAAATGGAGGTTGTAAGCAAGTCATACTATTTTATTACAGTATATTATCCCACATAATGTTTTGATTGCAATAATAATCTTAAACGAGAAAGCGACCAGTATGATTTTAATAAGGGCATATCAGATCATTCTTTGTAAAAGTTTTTTTAATTGTATTATTTTTTCTCAAATTTATTTTTGTATTTAAAGAGCTATTCAGGTCATGCTGGATACTACCTGAACACCAGAAGTATGATATAAATATCTATTACAAATTATATTATCTAAGTACTAACTAGGAAAGAGTAGAAACACTGAGTCATACATCCTTCATTATTAACAACCCGGGGCAAATTTTCTAGGCCTTTCTCCCTATGTCTTCCAGAAAATGTTGCTAATTAAAAGAGCCTAGAAGAGTCTCTGAAACAATGAAAACGCTCTGAAACAAAAGGAGCTAATGTTAACTCTCCTTTGAAAATCCAAAGTAGACCCATAGTGGAGATTCAGACAGCAAAAGAATGAAAATGGAGCGAAAAAGAAACCCCAAGCCTAACAGTATCCAGCTAGGTTCAGCAGGATCAGAATGACCTGCTGGAACATCACAATGGTCTAAGTACAATACTTTATAACTGGCATGTGTTGGATTTGTGAATAGAGTATCCATCATTTTCAGGAAGTAGAGATGAGGAACTCTAGCCCACTTTTTTTGTTTGATTCTTGGGCTAAAAATTTACCTGTTGAAAACCTAGACTGTTTGTCCCTGGCTGCACCACCAGCATTTGCCTCTCCAGAAATGGCACTTCCTGGCAGCATGACATCTCAAAGTGTCAACCCAGGGCAATGGAGAGGATATGGATAACATCTCAGAATAGTCACCACAAGCAGAGAAAACAGAAATCAGGGTTGGAAAAGAATAGAAAATGGGAGGGGAGATAGAAAGCTGAAAGTGCTCTTTACCATATACAAAAAAGTGAAAGTACGGGGGAAATGCAACTCCACTTATCATCTGCAAAGTGAGCAGAAGTATATCGAATTGATGCAAGTTTAGGTACCTGATGCTCATCATAAAAAGTTTAAAATGTGTGTGTATGTGTGTGTGTGTGTGTGTGTGTGTGTGTGTGTGTGTGTGTGTGTGTGTTTAAAGGAAGAACAAGGAAGAGATTGTGCTTTTTTTGGAGGGCTCAACTGCTGGAGGACACTGATTGAAATAATTTTTTTTTCTCTAAAGAGATGATTTAGTTCTTGTAGTAAAAAGTACCAAATATTAGAGTCATCTCTTCACATGTCCACCTTCAAGATATATAGTTGAACACTTGGTGTCATTTATAAACAAAGTTAGACATCTGATCGTATTTTTGCTACTACATTTAAGGCAGGATCTAACTCCTTTCAAAAGGGGAATGTCCCAGACTTTAAAAACAAAAACAAACAAACAGAAACAAACTTGTCATATTTAGAGAAATCATGTAGCTAAAAGTCTGTTAAATAAATAATAGTAAAGAATACCCTTACTTTCCAGCAATTCTTGTTCAAATAATTCTTTCCCTTATGAGCAGAGCATGTTTAACTATTTTCAAATCTCTAGAGAATAGGCAAGAAACAAGATTCACTGATAGACAAAATAAATTATAGAAAAGTTGGATGACTAGCTCCAGGCCACTCACTGAAATAAAGCTGGGCCACAGAAAGATTACAGATTTTATGGATCTCTCTCATCCCAGTGTCTGATCTTCACATTTTTTTGAAGCTGTGAGTCATTTACCAGAGCCCTCTGAGCTAAGCTTCTGTTTGATTTGATCACAGAAAATTATAGCTGCTGCTTCATTGTCTCTCCAACTGAATGTTCGTATGAAAATGAACTGGAATTACTATATGACCAGGTGTCTCTATTTCTATAATTTCATTCTGATTATTTCCTGAAAGCATATAAACAAATGGCAATGGAGAATTTATTTTAAATCCAAGCTAATTCTATTTGAATTTTGATTGACTTCCAGGAGAAAGGTCAGAAATATTCTTATTTGATCAATTCCGTATACTCATACTGATTGGCATGGATCAAGAGATAAAAAAATTATATGATACCTATTTTGAAGAAACCTTAAAAATTATCTAGCTTCTCTGTTTTATACATTATATAAGTAAGGCTCAAAGTACTGAAGTGCCTTGTGCAAGGTTATAAAGGTATTAAGAAATGCAGTCAGAATTCAAACCCAGATCTAAGTTCAAAATATCCTGTCATGTGGTCTTTTTTAACTCTAGAAAAATATAACTACCGTTTCTCATTTTACTTTTCCTTGGAAAGTTAAACTGAGATGAATATCCATTGATTTTCAAGTTATAGAGCAACAAAAAATAATAAACTTATAATTCACCCTGTTGAAATACATTTTATTTACTTTTGAATTTCCAGCATGGAAGATGATCAGTGTTCAGGAATGGCTGTAAAGCACTGAGCTCTACAGGAATATGAAGCCTAGAAGTTGTTATTAATAGAAAGAATTAATAAGGGATATGAACAAAAATGGTAAAAATCCAAACACTTTGGTTTCTCTCCTGCAATTTTAGTTGCAAATTGTCCTATGTATAAATGTATGTATGTGTATATGTGTGTACATATATACTCATTATGTACGTGTGTATATGCATCTACATATATGCATATACATACATACATATACACCAAGCAACGGAGAACAGAGAATGAATTCCATACAGTGTTTTTGCCCAGTTATTAAAAATAAAAGGCATCTACTAAAATAATGTCCCTATAAAAATATTCCATTTGTCTGAAAATGTTTTGAGTTTGATAATCACAATAAATTTGATGAATCTTTTTCTTTGTCACCTCCGTTTCACCATGAGGTTCTATTCCTTTTTCATGGGATTATAGGAGATGGATTATGTCTGTCAACTAGAAACAATACAATATTTCAACTTGTGAAGCATTTCCAAGAGTTATTCCCTACAAAGTCTGAGTTTGTATAGAAGGTTTGAGAGGTTGTTATTTTTTTCCTAAGCCAGTCAACCAAATTGTATCACACACACACACACACACACACACACACACACACACACACACACACACACAGAGTCTAAAAAACTTATACTTTATACCAGTATTCTGCCTTTTGAAAATGAACATTTATCAATATGATACCCAAACCAGATGAGCCCCAGTCCTTTTATTGAGGATGTTGGTGTAAAACCAAGCAAGAGCAGATTTCCAGAAGAATGCTACTGTGAACAGCTTTTCAAAGTTCTGATTAAATAGTATAGTGAACACTCTATTTATTCAATAACAAATCAGAGCAAAACATTCACAGCTAATCAAGGTACAGCATTCACATTGTTAAAACTTATCACAGAAATTTAAAATATAGCATTCACAACAGCTTATCACTAAAATGGCCACATAGTTTGCACCACAGTGGTCACCAAGTCTTGAGCAAAGAACAATGATTTAGTAACTCAATCATTCAATCATCTCAATCATTCAATCATCCTTAAGGAAGTTTGCCTCCTTAAGGGACACAAAGTACAATAGTTAAAATTCTCCACTCATGGGGCACACCAAGTTACAAATCAATTGCTCTTCAGTCATTATTCACTATTCAATCATCAGAAAATACATAAGCCATCCACCCCTAGTTCACTAGTAAATTACAATTTCTCAGTCAGTACATAGTATCCAAGTAAAGTCTTTCAGCTTGACTTGGGGTGGTGTCTCAGATTCCCTGGATCCCCTTCCATGGCCCCAGATCCTACCTGGATTCACCAAACTGTCACCTGGGTTCAAAGGCAGACAGCTCCCAGGTCCCTGTCCAGCTCTCCATACTCTTCCTGTTTCATGATGAAGCTCAGAGCATCCAGTCCACCTTAAATCTTTCACAGTCTCTGTTTCCAAGTAGTTAAGGCTTAACAAAGCCACAAACAAGTTCATGCAAAGTACTACCATCACAGTCATGCTTCCTAAGTCTGTGGCAGCTCTAGCTGGCCCTTAGACATCTTTGGCAGCCCCCTGAAGCCCTGGCTGGCCCTTGAACTCAGCAGCTCCTCAGCAGAAGCTCCAGCTTGTTCCCAAAATCAAAATCATTCTCTTCAGCCTGGGGGGCCTTTCTTCTTCAGCTTCCTAGCAGCATCAGCTTCTGCCTTCACAGAGCTTGCTCCAAGAAGATCTGTGTGACCCAGCAGGGGCTTCTCCTTGTACACATTAGCTCCTTCCTGCTTCAGCCATTTCCTGTTTCAACCTTTTCCTGTTATGTCAGCAACAAGGGTTCATACCTTCTGTTTCTTTAACAGAGGCTTGATTAATTACTAAGTGCTAAGTACCTGTTAGTTTTGACAATACAAAGGGATCAAATTACATCACTATTACAAATTTTCACCACAATGGTCACATAGTTTTGAACAAAGTACAATCATTTAGTCAATCAATAACTTAGTATCTCAATCATTCAATCAACTCATTCATTCAGTCATCCTTAAGGAGGTTGCCTCCTTAAGAGTCACAAGATACAAAAGTCAAAATTCTCCACCCCTGGGTAGTTACATTCATTTAGTCAATCACAGAGTCCTTAATTCAATCACAAAGTACAACCGCAAAAAATTACAATACCATCAGTAACTGCTCAACAGAAAATAACACAATTCATCAGACAGGGCTTCCAGACATCTGACCTAATTTACATCCATACTTAGTTAGTTACCAGAGAGGGAAGTACCCACATCTGGGAAAGCCACGGGGCTCAATGGCTGCCCAGAGTCTCACCTGGCCAAATCACACAACTCTTCCCAAAGTGAGCCCCAAAGCAAAACCTCACATCAAGGTCAGTCGCTACTCAGTATTCACAGAGAGATCTTTTCATCTTGACCTGAGGTAGGCTTTCAGATTCCCTGGATCTCTTTCCATGATCCCAGCTCTTACCTGGATTCACCAAACTGTCACCTGGGTTCAATGGCAGACAGTTCCAGTTCCTTGTCCAGCTCTCCATGCAGTTACTGTTCCATACTGAAGCTCACAGTGTCCAGTCTACCTTAAATCCTTCACAGTCTCTATTCCTGGGAAGTCAAGGCTTAGCAAAGCCACAAAAAGACAAAATACTGACACTACAGTCATGCTTCCTCAGTCTTCTGCAGCTCCATCTGGTCCTTGGAAATCCTCAGCAGCATGGCTGGCCCTTGGACTCAGCAGCTCCTCAGCGACTTCTCAGCAGCTTGTCTAGCCATGGGACTCAGTAGAAGTTTCAGCTGGTTCCCAGAATGAAAATCTCGTTATCCAGGTTCTCAAAATAAAAATCATTCTCTCCAGCCTAGGGCTCTCTTCCTCAGCCTCCAGAACCCTGGCTCCAACAAGATCTGAAATTCCAGCTAGGGCTTCTCCTTATATGCAGTATTGTTCCTCCCTATTCAGCCCCTTCCTGTCATGTCAGCAACAGGAGTTTCCTGTTCAGCCTCTTCCTGTTACATCAGCAACAGGGATTCACATCTTCTGTTTCTTTAACAGAGGATTAATTTGAAACTAAGTGCTAAGTACCTCTTAGATTAGCAATCCCCAAAGGATCTTCAAAGTTCATTGTTTTCACAGTTGGGTAGGATCTTATGCAAATACTTGAGAATTTGGTGAATTGTCTTTCCTCTTTTTGTTGTTTTCTTAATGCTTTTCAATGCATTTAATACATATATCTTGGGTGTATAATCTGATAAAACTCAGTTAAAGAGTTTGCTTCAAGAAGGTGCTGAGGTTGTAGAGCTACACAAGGACCTTCCAAAGTCTTGATTTAATACATTTCATCCCAGACATCATAATACAGTAAAGAAGAGCTTCTTATTTTTATTTTATTCTAGTGTAAACTCTGTTCAGTTGTTACATATTATTATATTTGACATTTTGAGAATGTGAAGAGAATAAGATGTAAATACCTTAAATGATCATGGGGTGGAATGCCTTATTTATTCATCCAACTCCAAAATATTGCCCTTCTTAAACTAAAGCAACATTTTCTGAATCTTAGAAACAAGAAATGACTGCTAGGATTCCAGAACCTAGAGTAGTATCTGTAGCAGGCACTTAGTAAACGCTTATTGAATTGAATTATTCTTTCCAATCCAAAATATACTGTTCAGTTTTGCTTTCCTTTTCCCACCATCAGGAAAAGGAATCAAGTCTAAAATTATATAAGAAGATTGTTCTAAAAATGACCAATCAGTAAAATAAACGTCATCAGTATTAAATAGCCCTTACTTAGTCTCTTTTTCTATCACTGCCTTCTGCTTACCCTGACAGAATTATAATTTCCAATCATTCCTTTACATATATGTCTTCTTCTGACTCTAAAGTCAACCTCCACACTTTCTTTTAATCACATGCATAAACTGAGCCCAAGATACCACTTATGTCTAAGATCTCTTATTTCACAGTTACATTTCTTTGCTTTTGATCATTCCATTGTGAATGTCACCAGCTCAAAGAAAAGGGAGAAAAAAAGTTGGTTTGAGTCTGATATTCTATAGGCCAGCAACCACTGACGGGATGAATGAATGAATTAAAAAAGCAATATGCCAAATGCTGAAGACACAGAAAACTGAAGACAGTTCTCAAGAGTTTGCATTCTTGTATAGGGATTATTGACTTTTATCATGTCATAGATGCCTTTGACAGTGGTGAAATCTAGAATAATAATTGTTCTCACAATAATATTTTTAAATATATAAAATAAAATTTATGTACTTAGAAAAGAATTCAATTATATTGAACTATAATTGTCACTTATACACATGTAAAGCAATTTCACAAACTCCTGGTTAAGAACTTCTATTCTAGTTGGAGACAAAGCCCAGAGGGTGGTCTTTAGGCTGCCAACAGCAATGCAATGTTTATTATTTTTTATTGTCATTTCCACTGATAAAATCACATGTATTTTGAATGATATTTGACTATGCCGAGGAACTGGGTTGCAAGAACTTTCTTTTTTCAATCTTCAGTAGGCCTAGATTGTTGAAGCTCCCATAAGGGCAAAGGCTGGCTTGTATTCCCTGTGCTATAAACAAAAAGACAAATTTAAAAAAAAAGTCTGTAAAACTTTTCCAAAATTACATATTTGAGAGATTTTTCTCCTTAGAGTAAGAAAATTGAAGTTGATATAGCATTTTTAGTGAAAAAAATTTATGTCACTGATAACAAATATGAACTTTCATAGATCTCTCTGGTAAGCAATTGAAATTTCTCTCAATGTTTTTATTGCTTTCTGGTTACACAATATGTGATTGGGGTCTGTAGGACTGGGAGCAGACACTAACATGCAGTGTTGAAGTAGTCTCTTGTTTCTGTGACTGATTAGGCATGAGTTATTACTTTTTATTATTTTGTTAAAATGGTTCACTTTAGTATTTTTGGATGAGATCATTTATACAATCCCAGACACATTTGAAAATGTTCCCTATCAACAAGGATACAGCTAACTTGTTCATTTGTTACTGAGCCATTAGCCTCCAAGGTTGAATTCTTTTGCAAAAATGATCCCTTTGTTTGAATAATGAGGCATTTTTCATAGACTGCAATATTTCCATTTTGAATTATTAATAGATATATTAAAACACTATCATAAGATACGACTGACAGAAATGAATACTTGATGAAAGAATCTGCATGTTATTGATTACATGTACCTGCATAATTATTTGCCAGATAGATGATAAGTTGTTTCTTATATTTGGAAAAGACTTTCCCCCCTACCAAATAATTACATGAAATAAATGCTAATTATTTGAATAGTCATTGTTTACTATAATGATTTAAAATATTTGGATCAAAATGCAATTTGCAAATGTGTTAGATACAATCTCAAGTGTAATTTATCTGGTTTAAATTGGAGACCATACCTTTTGCCAGAAGACAGCAATGCTTTGGTGATAGCTTGCCTAGAGTGAAGAGCCACTGATCTCTGCATGCTAGGGAAGAATCTGTTTCTGAGCCATCCTCAGTTTTCATTTTCAGATATTCAATGCTACCATTGGCAGGGTTTGGAATTATATTGCATCTAAAGTTAAATCTTGATTTTTGATGTGAGAAAGGCAATAATGAAGGGTGAGAAGGCCTATGCTTCAATTTTACATTTAGTGCCCTGGTCCTAGAAGTGCCAGTAATATTTGGTGGAAACTTAGCATTTCTATTTGTATAAAATATTTCTTATTTGTGAATCACTTAATAATACCTCACATTTCACCATACTCTTAAAGTTTGTGAAGCGCTTTACATCCATGATTTTATTTACTTTTCTTAAGAATGCTGTGAGGTAGTTGTTCCTGCTATGTGCACTGTGCATTTTACAGTGGAAAGTAAAACTCAGAGAGGTTAGGCAACTTGACCATGGCTGCTCAGGCAATAAATATAAGGGGTAGGATTGGAGCTCAGATTATCCTGATTCCAAGCTTGGTATTCTGTCCATTACTTCTCTTGGGGAAAATAAGCACTTAGTCATAGACCATTTGCCAGCCCACTGTATTTTCTAACTTATTACCCTTTGCCCAGGAGAACCTTTGGGGGAATATAATAAATTAAAACTATATTTTCCTAAAGGTCCCTTATCAGAAACGATTTCCCCTAGTTTAGGGTAAATATTTATGGGCAAGATTGGCATGAATATTATACGAGCAGTATCAATAACAGAGTTAAAATTTTTTACCTTGGTTTTGGTTTTAGCCACAAAGAACTGAGCTGTTAAGAGGGACTTTACATTTAATCACCCATTCATTTAAATAATTTTAAGGATCATGGATGATCAAGAATTAGAAGGGACTCAACATCATCTAATCCAAACCCTTCATTTTATAGATGAAGAAACTGAGGCCTAGGAAAGTTAAGTGACTTGCCAAAGGTCATATTAAATAACAGAGGCAGGATTTAAATCTGTTTCCTCTCACCCCAGAGTTAATTGTTTTTTCACTGTACTATATTAGATGGGAAATTGATTTTGATACAGCATAATAGTAATGATTCATTTTCAATACTGAATTTTAGATCTCTGTGGGAAACCTCTAAGTATTAAGGTAATATTGGCTCCTTAGCTCAGTACTTTAAGGATCTATAACTTTGATAGTGTGGCAGCTCTCAAAACCTCTAATCCTTAGTAGATTATCCTTGAGACGCTTTGTGGTCAAAAATCATTGTCCTGTGGCTGAAATGATCATGAGCATCTCTTAAGTTAAGTTATTACTCCTACAACAAATATGTGTTCTTTGACCAAGTTTCTCCCTAAAACCTTTCCAGCAGCTTGTTTAAACCTACCAGATATCATACTACACTGCCATATAGCCTTTTTATACCCAATGTCATAGTCATATGATAATTGTTGGAGTTTTAATGAAGGAAGCATGGTATTATATAAATAAGAAATCTCGAAAATATAAGGTGACATTTGTGATGTGGCCACTAGTTTACTTTATCAGGTTACTTAGTATTTTGCTAGAGCATTAGTAAAACATATTTCTTTTGCATTGTGGCTCTATTTTCTCATAGAATGCAGCAAAAATATTTTAATGACAAACCCACTGCTTTTTTTTCTCTCTGGAGTTGAAGTTGTTTCAAAGAATTGCAAAATCAGTCATATAAGAGGTAAGACATTCTTGCCAGATATGTTTCCATTATTCATTTAATCATATCACCGTTATTCTTCCATTAATTTTCATTTAGGAAACTTCAGTTTTGGAACTTGAACAGCTCTAACTAAGGTATTCATCAATTTAAGAAATTTGTGTGGTGCTTAAAGGAGAGTTATATAAGATCTTAATGGTTTAAATCACATTAGCCGTCCTGCCTTATAATTTCTCTGTTATTAACTGCTCAGATTCCATTTTCATAAAGAAAGTGATTAGATTTGAGATCTGGCCATATCATATTAAAGGCCTACCTATATCTTGTATTCAATATGACTGTATCAGTTTAACATCATTGGAACTACACCACTCAATTTGGTTTAAAACATTAGGACATATCATTTACATATATGTTTACATAATATGCAAATGACATATACTCTCACCAAATTGATTGTATTTTTGTTTGTATACATGCATGTCTATGCATACACACATATAGACATGCATGTAATATATGTGTTGTTTACATATATTTTAATATAGGCATGTCTGTGTTCCTGTGCATCTGCACACTATGTATAATATATACATATATGCATAATGCACACATGTATGGATAGAGTACTTCAGTTAAAGATATCTTTTAAAATACTCACCAGCTGATTGACTCTGGCCAAATCCCTCAACTTCTCAGTTTCACTTTTTTCATGTATAAAATAGTATGATTGGACTCAATGATCTCTAAGGTCCATTCTGGCTATAAAAGTTTGCTGCAATGGTCCCATATTTTGTAAACCTTAGAATTTTGTTTATCTTAACCTTAATGTCACTTATCACCGTTGCCACCACCATCACCACCATCATCACTGTTGTCATCATCATTATCACCATCATCATCAATCTACTGAATGAATTTTTCACTGGTCAAACAATTATTTTTTCATGGTTCAGTTATATCCTTTTAGAAAGAAAATATATCTCTGTTTTGAGATGATGCTGTCAAAAGGTGTACTTAAAAACCTTAAAAGTGCTTCATGCTTTTCTCATTGCACTTATATTTAAAAATGCCATTTACTTTTGTGGCTGCAGCTATTATCTGAAAGTAACATAAAACAAACAAGAATTAGCTTTTGAAATAAAGGAGAAATATTATCTGAATTTTTAATGATATTAGCATTTGAAGAACCTGTATTTCCATTTATTTGTTCATTCAATATTTTAAAATCATCTACTATGATGCAGTCCAGTAGATATTTGGGGAGATATAATGACAAATAAGACCCAGTCTCTACTTCCAAGCAGCTTACAAAATAATAGAAGACATGTGCTGCATATGTACGTATACGTATAAATATATACACAAAAGTTTATATACATATATACACATATATATGTATGTGGGATTCAGGTAAATATAATAAAAATCATGACATTATTGCTTAATGTAAAGTACCATGAGATCAGATGAGTGGCTTTTCTCCCTAATAAATTCTCACAAATATGTTTAAAATTAAACATTTTATTATGTAAAGAACTTATACTAATTTTACTCTACCTAAGCAATTTATATTTTGAAGAAATAATCCATGAGCATAGGTATAATATAGAAACACCTCAGTACTACTGAGATAAATCTCCAGTGCTTTAATTAACTGGCAAGAGATAGAAAGTTTGATAAGATGTTAAATGATGGGAGCAGAATGTAAACATTCAATAGTGTTACATGTATACATATATTACATAATCATCTATAACATATAAAGTGTAATACATGGTGTGTGTGTGTGTGGGGATATGCATATACATATCCACATACACACCATATACAATAAAATATATACAGCAATAAAGTACTAATAACTCAATTGTCTGGCTGACCCCTCTAAACACAGTTATTTAACAAATAACAATTGTGCTTTAGACATACCATTTATATTTCAGTCTTTCTTTTTTCCCTTTTTTAAAATTAAATTTTATGTTTATTTTTAGTTTACATAATTTCCACAAGATTTTGAGTTACAAATTTTCTCCCCATCTTTCCCCTACCCACCACTCCCAAAACAGAGATCCCACTGTAAACCACTCCCCCAATCTGCTCTCTCGTACGTGCTCCCCCATCACCCCTCTGACTTTCCAGTAGGGCAAGATGGATCTCCCTGCCCCAGTTCCCAGTTGCATGTAAATAACAATCATAATAATAATAATGATAATTTTGTATATATGTGTGTTTTCCCTTGCCTCTTCTATATGAGACAATTTACCCCATTCTGTCTCTCCCCATCTCTTCTCATTATATTCCTCTCTCACCTCTCAATTTCCCCTATTAAAATATCATCCATTCCTATTCAATTGATCCTGTGTGCTCTGTCCATGCATATCTGTACACATATATACACACACTCTCACATGTATTCATACTCATATATACCCTCTTATATAGACATATGTGTATGTACACACACATACCACATATATATTCCCTTCAACTATCCTCATACTGAGAAAAGTTTTATAAGTTACAGTTATCATTTTTCCATGTAGGCATGTAAATAGTTAAATTTTGATAAGTTCCTTATAATTTCTTTTTTCCTGTTTACCTTCTCATGCTTCTTGTATTTGAATGTCAAACTTTTTATTCAGCTCTGGTTTTTTCATCAAGAATGCTTGAAAGTCCTCCACCTCATTGAATGACCATATTTTCCCCTGAAACATTATACTCAGTTTTGCTGGGTAGGTGATTCTTGGTTTTGATCTTGATCTCCAGAATATCATATTCCAGGCCCTTCAATCCCTTAAGGTAGAAGCTGCTAGATTCTGTGTTATTCTGATTGTGTTCCTACAGTATACAAATTTTCTTCTTGGCAGCTTGTAATATATTCTCCTTGATCTGGGAACTCTGGAACCTGGCTATAACATTCCTAGGAGTTTTCTTTTTAGGGTCTTTTTGAAGAGGTGATTGGTGAATTCTTTCAAGTGCTATTTTGCCCTCTGGTTCTAAAGTATCAAGGAAATTTTCCTTGAGAATTTCTTGAAGGATGATTTCTAGGTTCTTTTTCTGATTATGCCTTTCAGGACATCCAATAATTTTTAAATTGTCTCTCCTGGATATATTTTCCAAGTCAGTGGTTTTTTAATGAGATATTTCTCATTGCTTCCTATTTTTTCATTTGTTTGGATCCATTTAGTAGTATCTTGATTTCTCATAAAGTCACTAGCTTCCATTTGCACCAATCTAATTCTGAAGGAATTATTCTCTTCAGTGAGCTTTTGAAATTCTTCTAACTTGCAAATTTGACTTTTTATAGCATTCTTCTCCTCATTGGGTTTTTGGGCCTCTTTTGCCATTTGAGTTATTCTATTTTTAAGGTGTTATTTTCTTCAATCAGGTTGTTGACTCTCTTTTCATGATTTTCTTGCATCATTCTCATTTCTCTTCCCAATTTTTGCTCCACTTCTCTTATTTGGTTTTCAAAATCCTTTTTAAGCTCCTCTATGACCTGTAACAAGTTTACATTTTTCTTGGAAGCTTTTGGTGCAGGAGTTCTGACTAAACTACAGGCTCATGCAGTGCTGGGCTCTGCTCCCAGTGTGCTGCTATGAATCCTTTCTGTCTGCTTGCCAGGCTGCTTTTCTCTCTGTCACTTTGTGGGTTCTGTTGCTCTAAAATTTGTTTAGAGTCATATTTTCTAGGTATTTGAGACCATTATGGGGGGAGCCATGGAGTTTTCCTGCTTCTATGGTGCCATCTTGGCTCTGCCCCTCCATTTTAGTCTTTCCTTAAAATTTCTTTTTGACATTTTTGTTTATATGCTAAGTAGTGCTTCATAGTGAATAGAGAGTCTGCCTTATTGGCAGTAGGACCTGGGCTCAAATATTGTTTCTTACAATACTGGCTAAGGGACCCTGGGCAAGACATATCTCCTTAATGCTCTAGTCATTTCACTTGGATAGTATAAGTAGGTTGGTGAGAAGAAAGCGACCTGCATTGGTAAGAGAGGTCCCTCACGTGGAAGTCCCTTACGCCAATAAAACAACAGTTACAAACTTTATTCCTTTTGTTCATATATATTGTTTTTGACACAACAGACACTTCCACTATTCAGATAACTTGCTCCCTTCCATATATTATTTGATCCAGTGACTGTGGCCTTCACTGAGATACTCTCTCTTTAAGCTCCAGGCATTTTATGTGGTTATTACTTATGCCTGGAATTCATTTCTGCCTCATCTCTGCCTACTGGCTTACATGACTTTGTGGAAGTCCAACTAAAATATCATCTTTCTTATCTCTCTTTTTAAACCCTCTTAATTTTATGTAAGAATTTTTTTTGTCTTTATTTGTTTCTTTACTTTTAGTTTACGAGATTCAGTTCCACAATCTCGTTAGTTTCAAATTTTCTCCCTCTCTCTCTCCTCCCCCCTCCATGGTGGTAGGCAATCAAGTGTAGCATCTGCAAATACTTTCACATTAGACATTAGTCAGATTGTAAAGGATTATAACCAATGGAATGAACAATGGGAAAGAGGAAACAAAACCAAACGAGAAAAAGAAAGAGAGCAGGTAGTTTGCTTCAAACTGCATGTGAACTCTGTAGTTCTTTCTCTGAATGTAGACATCTCCTTCCCTCATGAGTCTTTTGGAGTTGTGTTATAACCTTGCTTGCTGAGAAGAGCCCGGTCTATCAAACTTGGCTGTCACACATACATTGTATCTGTAATTGTGTACAAATTTCTCCTGGTTCTCCTCTTCTCACTTAACATCAGTTTATATAAGTTGCTCCAGGTAAATATGAAGTCTGTCTGCTCCTCATTTCTTATAGCACAAGAGCATTCCATTACATTCATATACCAAAACTTGTTTAGCAATTCCCCAATTGATGGGCATCCCCTTAATTTCCAATTCTTTGCCACCACAAAAAGAGCTGCAATAAATATTTTTGTATATGCAGGTCTTCCTCCCACTTCTATAATCTCTTTGGGATACAACCCTAAAAGTGGTATTGCTGGGTCAAAGGGTATGCATTTATTTATATCCCTATGGATATTGTTCCAGATTGCTTTCCAGAATGGTTGAATCAGTTCACAACTACACCAACAAAGCATTAGTGTTCCAATTTTTCCACATCCTCTCTAGCATTTATCATTTTCCTGTTTTGTCACCTTTATCCAATCTGACTGGTGAGATGTGTTACCTTAGAGTTGTTTTGATTTGCATTTCTCTAATCACTAGTGATTTAGAGCATTTTTTCATTTGCTTATAGATATCTTTAATTTCTTGCTCAGAAAACTGCCTGTTCATATCCTTTGACCATTTATCAATCAGGGCATGACTTGTATTCTTATTGTTTTGTCTCAATTATCTGTACATTTTAGAAACAATGTCTTTATCAGACATACTGCTTATAAAAATCCCCAATTTCCCACTTCCCTCTTAATCTTGATTACATTGGCTTTGTTTGTACAGAAACTTTTCAATCTAATGCTATCAAAATTATCCATTTTGTATTTTATAATGCTCTATAACCCTTGTTTGGTCATAAAATCTTCACTTCTCCATAAATCTGACAGGTGAACTATTCTTTGCTTTCCCAGATTGCTTACAGTCTCATCCTTTATTCCTAGATCATGCACCCATTCAGACTTGATTTTGGTATACAGAGTTAGATATGGTCTGTACCCAGTTTCTACCATACTATATTACAGTTTTCCCAGCAGTTTTTGTCAAATAGTGAGTTCTTATCCCCAAAACGGGGATCTTTGGGTTTATCGAACAGTACATTACTATAGTCATTGACTACCGAGTTTCCTGTAACCAATCTATTCCATTGATCCACTACTCTGTTCCTCAGCCTGTACCAAGTAGTTTTGATGACTGCTGCTTTATAACACAGATTAAAATCTGGTATGGCTAGACCACCTTCCCTAGCATTTCTTTTCATGAATTCCCTTGATATTCTGGGACCTTTTGTTCTTCCAAATGAATTTTGTTACTATTTTTTCTAGTTCTATAAAATAATTTTTGGTAGATTGATTGATATGGCACTAAAAATGTAATTTAAATTAGGTAAAATTATTATTTTTATTATATTAGCTCCAACCAGCCATGAGCAACTGCTGTTTTTTTTTCCCCCCCAAAGGTCATATTTAGTTCTGTTTAAGAAAGATGAAAATGGATTTAAGGGTAGGAGAAACCACAATAGATTTAAAGGGGCTTCATGAAAAAAAAAGTCATGTTTTAAATGAATTTTTTAAAACATTATTGTTTTGATGACATGTTTTATTTAGATCACAATTTTTAAAGTGATCATCAAATACTTTATCATTCTATATATTATATAAGTGGGTCTGTTTTCATCTATTTTAGGTAGAAGAATAAATCAGTGTACAGAATTGAGTCAAAGGCTTAGAAATATTCAATAAATATGGTATAAATATTATGATGCTTTTGGGACCCTTGTTTAATAATGTTTAGCACATATTTTTGGCTTCTCAGTCAATACATGATGTTCTTATGTTTAGAAGTGAATATGTGTGTGTATGTGTTTTAAAGTAATGTAAACTGTTAATGATTTTTAAAAGGCACATCATGAAATTTTTTACATTTGGAGAGGTTACTCATATTTTCATTTCCTCATAATTGATATATGATGCATACTATTAACAAAGGTGGATATCCTAGTCATTTTTGTTGATATCACATTCTTATTATCTTACTATTGTCTTATTCTATTATCTATCTGTCTATCTATCTCTCACATAATAATGGGAAATGGGAAAATTTACTACCTGTTGTTTCTTGTACACATATTTAAATTAGTTCTACTGCAAAAGTAGATAAAATAACTTTTTATAGTTGAATAAAATTGAGAGGATGCAACTTCATCTTCATACCTTGTAAAGCCAAGCATGAGCAGCTTTCCAAAGAACTTCCCCTGGAAACAGCTTTCAAGGTGCTCATTACATAGTATAGTGAACTGTATTCAATAACAACTCAGAGCAAAACATTCACAGAAAATCGAGGTACAGCATTCACAATATTACAACTTACCACAGAAAATCAAAATACAACATTTACCATGTCACAACTCAACAACTTATCACTAAAATGGCCACATAGTTTCCACCAAAGTGGTCACATAGTTTTCAACAAAGTACAATCATTTAGTAACTCAATCATTCAATCATCCTTAATTCAGTCAGTCTTAAGGGGGAGAGCCTCCTTAATCCTTAACTCACTCATCCTTAAGGAGGCCTCCTTAAGGCACACAAAGTACAATAGTCAAAGTTTTCCACCCATGGAGTGCAATTAAGTTACAACATCAGTCACTACTAAGTACTCTCTTAAGGGGTAGTGGAAAATACACAGGCCATCCACCCCTATGTCACAGGTAAGTTATAATTTTATCAGTCACTACTCAGTATCCATAGAGAGATTTCTTCATCTTGATCCAAGGCAGGTAGCTCCTACCTGAATCCACCAAACTGTCACCTGAGTTCAAAGGCAGACAGCTCCTAGCTCCTTGTCCAGCTCTCTGTGCAGTTCCCTCTCCACATTGAAGCTCATAGTGTTCAGTCCCTCTCAGATCCTTCACAGTCTCTGTTCCTGGGAAGACAAAACTTAATGAGGCCACAATAACATTCATACACATTAACAAAGCCACGAAAACATTTGTACAAAATACTGGCACCACAGTCATGCTTCCTCAGTCTTTGGCAGCTCCAGCTGGCCCTCAGAAATTCTCAGCAGCCTCAGTAGCTCCAGCTATCCTGTGGAAATCCTCAGCTCCATAAGCTCTGTTCTCAAAAATCAAAATCACTTTATCCAGCTTCCACATGGCTTGCTCCAAGAAATTCTGTCTCAGTTCTCAATTTTCATTCCACTTCTCAGTTCTACTCAATTCTCAGTTCAGTCTTCAGTCCAGCAGCAGCTGCCCTACCTCCACAATGCTTATCCCAAGAAATTCTGACTGTCCAGCTTGTGCTCTTCCTTAAATGTGGTGTATCTCCTCCCTGTTCAGCCTTTTTTTGTCATGTCAGCAACAGGGGCTCCCTGTTCAGCCCCTTCCTGTTATGTCAGCAACAGGGGTTCATATCTCCTGTTTCTTTACAGAAGCTTAATTTGAAACTAGGTGCTAAGTACCTATTAGCTTTCCAATACAAAGGGATCATCAAATTTCCTTACCATTACATGCCTTTGTGGAAATCACATCATGATGATGATGTTTGTCAATTTCCAATATGATTGTTAAACTGAATTAAATGAAAAAAAAAAACACTTAAGCACTTACTAAATGCCATGCGTTGTACTTTAACTGGGGGCAATAGGAAATAAAGAGTACAGTTCAAGATCAGATGATGTTTGACTTGAATTTTATGATTTTTCTTCAAATTTTTCTTGCCAATGCTTTAATTTTCTCCTCTTTTGCTGTTGTTATATCTTTACATCATCTAGTATATTTCTTGATCTTTTAAGTTATCTTGTTGGCTACTTTTCTTTGTCACTACTTTATGTAAAAATATTTGATAATTCAGACAAATGTACATGAACCTATATTCAATAATCAATAAATATTTATTAATAAATATTTATATAACAGACAATACCATGAACACCATTATGAATCTTGCTTGTGCTCCTTTCTTATGTTATTTTTTTACTTTGTATAGTTTAGCCTATATTTTCTTCTCTATGAAAAGATAATACTATTGACCCTATCTAATTGACTTTTCTGAAAGAAATGTCCAAATAAACAATTTACAAACCTAAAAATGATTTAAATACAAAGCAAGACAATATCATTGTGGACAAAGGCCAGACAATGATTTGTGCGCAAGGAAAAACTGTTTCTCCTTAAATCTCATGCTAGAAAAGAAAGAGCATGTCAGTCAACCTTCTTATGTGACATTTTGAATTGGAAGTAATTTCTTTAGGAAGTACAAGATTTTTAGAAATCTTTTGAACATTAAAATATTTGGCAAGGGATGAAAATTTTAAAATAAAATTCCTAGTTAAGATACTCACATAAATCTGGAAAATAAAGTAAGAAGAGTTAGCTTTTCCTAGATTTAAATAATCTTTTTGCCACTATAAAACTTAGTGTCAACTTGCTTATTGATATTCACTCTGAAGACAAGAATTCCAGATCTTAACCCATCATAAAGATTTTATTGTATATATTAATTTTTATATGTAATGGCAAAATGTTAATTTGTCATTGTCCTTACACAATTCTTAGGATTTTTTTTTTGTTTTGTTTTGTTTAATGTCTTTTAGCTGTTTTATTTAATTGGTTATTATTCTGCTTGTTGAATCAAAGAAAAGTAGCTATTTCTATTCCTCTTTGCTTGGACTAACTCTGTTTTCACAATACACTCTGGCATAAGAGGTACTTGTGATGTCTATAGTTATCAGTTTATAAAGGGTACTAATAGGTTGGGAACAGAAATTACGAAAGACACATAGACTATTCATTCAATTAGCCACTCATTCATTTATATCAATTTCTCACCATTGGCAATGTTACAGGCCACTTAGGCTGATCCTGATCAATAGTATGGACCAGGCACTGGATGATCCTCATCTCACCCCTGTGGTTACATGCTGTACTTGTTACCAAGGTTCACTCTGGGAAAACATTAATCATTCTTTGATTCTTTGTGAGCTGGCTATTGCCATCATCTGGCTCTCTCCCTTGTGAATGACAGTATTTTTTTAGTTAGTCCAGTGGTGTGGTCTGTTAGCATTTGTCCAATTAGTCACTTGGTTAAGCTTCCACCCACCTGAGAACTCTGCATTTCTCCCTTCCTGTTACATTTACATATACTCTAAACATGTAAATTGATTATTGGAGTCAATTGCACAAGCAAGTATATATAGATACAGGGCTTTACTTTTGGCTTTGGAAACCAGAGGAAAATACTATGTACCTGGAGGTCCTCTCAAAATCAGCAGCCCAAAAGTAGCTTATAGTTCGTTTGCTGAAATCCGGAGTTCTCAAGTATAATTTATGTGCTTAAATGAAACTGTTCCTACTGTCTTAATTACAGCTTTTTCCTATTGATTTTCTATTCATAGATGTTAAAAAGGTTGAAGTACAGTTAGTTAATGTTCTGATTCAGCATAGAATATTTGCTTGTCTGTGTAATACAAAAATTTCTCAATCATCAGAGCATCTTATTAACAAGCCTGTTGTGGTTATACATAGGGTTGTCCTACTCTTCCACAGGAACGGAAGAACTATTCCTATGGGGCTAATTTAAGTGTAGAGGAACCCCTGGTGAAATTGTCCTCATGATTCTGTAGACTCTGGTAGAAGAAAATGCAAGAGAAAGAAGTAGAAGTAAATCAGAGAGTCATAGATTTCAATTTGGAGGGGATTTCATAGATCAACTAGTCCAAGGCCCTCATTTTACAGATGAGGAAATTGAGGCCCAGAAAGTCGAAATGATTTTTCCAAGGAACCATAAGGAAATAATAAGTGACAGGACACTACAGATTTCTACCCAGCCTTTTGGGTCTGGCTTTAGTTCCCATTTCATTGGATGCTACATTGTCTTGTCCATATCTTCTGGTTCAAGTCTTGTCTTTCTGCAAATGTAAAGGTAAACCTTTCAGTCAGTGCTAAAACAAACACCTTCTGTCAGAGCTTATTGCTGTATGCTTTCTGAATTTCCATTGGATACCACTTCTCATATCCTAAAGGTGTGTCTACTTCAGAGACTATAGACACTGATGCATCTATGGGCAAAGGATCCAGGACAATTGAGTGGAGAAAAAGAAGATTTCTTAGAAGAGAAAAGAGATTTTGGGGGGGCACTTAGGGGGCTCAGTGAAAGACTGTAGGTCCTAAAGCTCAAATACAGCCTCAGATACTAGCTGTGTGTCACTGGTCAAGTTAATTAACCTATGCCTCAATTTCTTCCCCTGTAAAAAAGGCATCATAATAGCCCTTACCTCCCAGGGTTGTTGTGAGGTTCAAATGAGATAACATAAAAAATCCTTCCCAAACATTAAAATGCTATCTATATCTATCTATCTATCTATCTATCTATCTATCTATCTATCTATCTATCTATCATCTATCTATCTATCTATCATC